>NEWO01000563.1:25455-38553 GCA_003013225.1 Phalaenopsis aphrodite
AAAAAAGTTAACATATCAACATATGAATTCTAATCACTGCAAAAGTATTCAGTGAATGAAAACCATAGAATAAAACATCAATAAAATTACATGCCCTACATCATAAGAGTACAAAAATGATATTAATTACAATGCACGAGGAAAAAAAGAAAGATTATAATTACAAACATAAAAATAAAAATAATGCAAGAAATACAGAAAACTCAAACTCGAGCAAATCAATCATTGCAATACTCTGTGATCCTCTTCATTAATTGCAAGCTTTCTATAGTTATTTCGCATACAAGTGCACTCAATCTCTCCTCACAATCTCTCTAAAATCTCAATAGAAAATAACCCTAGGATTTTCTCCAAAGGAAAACCAAGGGAAAGACCCAGGGTTTACAAGACTCCATTAAAAACAAGAGAAAAACCAACCTCTAATGTCTCGTTGTGTCCTAATTAACCCATTTCATCTCCTTGTACATCTCTTGCCAAAATCACCATGAAAAAACTTGCCAATTTAAGCTTGGTTTGGTCGGGGGTAGCTACGCCCGTGCATGGCATAATTATGGTGCTAGCTTGTGTAACTACACTAAGGCTTAGCGTAATTACACTGCACTAACAACAAGAGTGGTGTAATTACACCGCAGAGTGGCACAATTACTCCAGATAAAACATTTTTGCTTGCTTCATGTTTTTGGCTCCACAACACGTCGTTAATCGCTGTAACTTGCAAAATATCACCAATAAACCTTTCATAAGAGTAAAATCATGACAAATAGAAAAGAAAACATGACATTTAAAGCAAAGAAATCAAATAAATTTACACCATATTACAAAGCAATTAAAATAAAAATAATTGTAACAATATAACACATGTTACCAAGGCTACCGATGAAGTTACAATGGTGCTAACTTTGTCTCTAAGGCTACATTTAGCATAAGCATATAACATGGGAATTTCAAATTCTCTATTGTCGACAAATGTTTTACCATCACAGAAGGGTTGCTTATATTGAAAACTAAGTTTATAAGTGCTAATGATTTTGTCTAAGAGTTTAAACTACCTACCACAACTATACCCTTTTATCTTAATTTTATTTTATATTAAAAGAATAGCCAAACCAATTAGTCACCATCACCTCACTTTCAACATTCTTCATCTAATATTGTCAAGCATATGATAATGCATAATGGTTTTCATAAGCCACTAGTATTGAATATCCATCTTCTTGATCACTTAATCACCTATCTTATTAGGAGAATAATTAAGCCAATCACCTAATATCACCCATGCCTACAAATGACCAACCTTTAATGTGTACTAGATACCCATGTCTAACACGCATAATCTCTCTCATCCTATTAATTGAATGACCAATTCAACTACATATTATTGCTCATCATCCAATATCCTCTTTGATTGTCATTTGATCCCAAACAATGAATTTTGCTTATTATTAGATTAATATCTAAAACTCTTTTTTTTGCCACCAATATCCATTCATATTACTCAACATCTAATTTCACATTGATAGCGGCTAAACACCTGCAAATAACCAATAGAGCCGCATACATTTGATTCCAATCTTCTTAATTGGTCTCTCCTCCAATTAAGAGAATGATGCAATTGATCTCCCATTATCACTAAAGTCTGTCATTCTTGCAGGCAATCATACTATGTTTGTCAAGGATTGATACTTATCAACCAATGACATTTGATGAACAACTTATACCCCCTCCTAAAAGAAGAATTATTAAGTTAATAATTCACCATTGAACAACTTCAAACAACAAACATTTTCTATAGATTATTGAACAATATATGCCAACGACTAACATTCAATATGCATATGCTATACACTCGATAATCAACTCTATATTACCCACATAACAACTGAGATAATCATTAACATCATCTTGATTTCCACCATTTTATGTCAACTATATATCACTATCATCATGCAATAACAATTCTAAAACTCTCACTAAACTTAAATTCTTAATATTAGTTGAATATTATTTACATTTTTAATTTAATTATTACATTTATACTGATTTAAATTCTTTTTAAGAAGTGATAAATTTTAAGTAGAAAAAAAAAACTTTCTAATTAAAATATTTGTTATTTTTACCTTGATTTTTAATTTTGACACCCTCCTCAATTTTGATATTTTTGTATATCTTATATGATAGATTAAGAGGTAATTAAAAGGCAAGATAAAAATTTAGTCAAATTGATTGAATTCCTCTCCTACCTAGACATGCATGTTAGAATTGTACTAACCTCTAACTTTTAACATAGAGCCCTTATGGCTAAAAATAAATAAATAAATAAAAGAATTTATTTAAATCTAATGCGGCCTTAGGCGGTGTTTGGCTGCAACAAAGTAGGATTTATCAAATTTACAAAATCTGCCAAAGCTCGCGATAGAAGCGGCTAAGATGGAGCAAACGAGCAACTAGGGATGTAAACGAACCGAACACGAACGAACAAAGCTTATGTTGTGTTTGGTTCGTTTGAAATTTAGTTTGTTTGAAATAAGCTCGTGTTTGAAATTGTTCATGAAATCACTGTTCGTGCTCGTTTCTCAACGAACGAGCCGAACACAAGCTGCTCGCGAACGACGAGCCAGTTTGACACCCCTAATATTAATATATATAAATAATATATTATATTAATTATATAAATTAAATTATATAAATATATAATATCTAAATTAGTATATTACTAATATAGTATATTAATATATTATTATTATTAATTTATTATATATTATAATTTATAAAATTAATTTTTTTTAAAATATCATAATTTTTTTATATAATTATTTTAAATTATTTTATATTTCAAACAATAACGATTCGAACACGAACGAACGCATCACTGTTCGTATTTGATTTGTTTAACTAACCACACGAAAAAAATTTGTTCACATTCGTCTCGTTTACTTATCGAGCAAATTGAACATGAACTCATTAACGAACCGAACACGAACTGTTCACGAACAACGAGCTTTTTCGATAGCCCTACGAGCAACGACAGAGTAAGTCCGTGAAAACTAGCTCGAAATAGGATTTGATAAATCCAAATTTAGACCCTGGTTGTGTTTAATGAAGATTTGTATCTAATTTTTCTTATTTTTTGGGTGTTTGCCACGTGGTAAAAAAATAAAGGCGTAACGTGGCGGCTAGTGATCCGAACATGAAGTTTGATTTTTTATGATGGAGCGAGATTCGCGAGGATTCGGATGTAAGAAATTCTCTGGCGCCACGTCCGCCTGCGGGCAGCCCGAAGCCGCGATAGTTACCTTTTTTTTGGATCGACGCGGAAGCTTCCCTGTTCTGTCGGGATCAGCGAACAGCGTTTTTTTGGAATAAAAAAAAGTATTTATTTTCTCAAAGCTTTCGAGTTGGCTAATGATGACAATGCTCTCTTTCATGAGCTTAAGCAAAATAGCACCTGAATTTTTCTAATTTATTTATTTAACATTTGCATTTAAATATTCAATAATCTAGCACTAAATATTAGGAAATTCTAAGTAAAGAGGCCAGGAAAAAGTCCTCCGACTGGAGGTCTCTATTCATAGAAGTGTATTCATGCAATTACAAAAATGAAAAATTATATAAAAACCAATTATAACTTAAATTTGAATATGACGGTGACATGTTTATGAGTTTATTCAACTGAGATGCCGGTTGAGTGGCAATTTTGCTTGTTAAAGTAAAAGCAGGTTTGTCTACTAATTACAATTGGATGCCCTTGTAAGGGAAAAATATTTGCGTACGTCCAACTGTACGCAACTCTGCGTACGTCGGAGATTATTCTGAGGGTAAATGGGGGTTACATCTGCGTTATACCCCATGTAACCTCTCTGTAACTTACATGTACCTACGGAACTACAGAAGCGTGGAACTTATTTATAGGTTACAGGTAGGTTATAAGGGGGTATAACGCGGATATAACCCCCATGTACCCTCTGAATAACCTCCCGACGTACGCAGTGCTGCGTACAATTGGACGTACACAAATATTTTCCCTTGTAAGGAGTTTAGATGGCGGAGACTATAGGCGTGGTCTGTCGATTGAATCATTTGTCATAGTATGCCGGTTGACGGAGCGGTCGTTGAACGATTAACTCGGATCATGCACTTTTAGTTTGATGCCTTTCTTATGCTTCATAGAAAAGGGTTTCAAAAGTTAAAAGAGATGAATTTGTCATGGAATAATATGTGATAATGAAAGTAGCAACGTGCAAGCATGCGATCCTAAGATGGAATTAGGACAGTTTTTCTATTATTTATTTAAATTTTCAAGTGATATGTGAATAAATAATAAAATTTATGTATTACATAAATAAATTGAAAGAATTTCAGTTCAGTGAATGTAAATCTTTTAAGAAAATTCATCAAAGAAGCACAATTTTGATGCATTGGAGCTTCAATAACTCGATGTACAACCATGAACAGCTATTCAAAACAGCATGGACAGACGTCCACCTAAATAGACTTTTCCTCAGATCCAGATCCGTTAAAGAAGCAAACCCAAATAATGATGGCAAAAGTGGTCAACACTACCATACGAAGACTAGACTCGGACAAGCATCGACCAAGTGCGAGTGACTGAATGCAATTAGCCAAAAGATGAGGAAAGGGAATGCCAAGGACAAAGATAAACAGTAATTCACTAGATAGTAGAGTTCGAGGAAATCTTCATGAAGATTTATTTTGACTTTAATGAAAATGTGACCAAAGAAGATAGTTGGGTGTCTCTAAAAGCCTAAGTATCATTAGGACATACACTCATGGAAATTACCTTCTATATGTTCACCTCATGCTCTTTGTCAACATCCCGCTATTCGCAATTCTACCGGCGTCAGCAATGTCTTGTATGCTGCAGGGCGGTGGCTTAAGTGATGGAAATGATACAGCTGCAGTTACAATCACATTCCCTGTGTTGCAATAATAGTATGTTAAGTGCTTACATATCTCAATCTTCTTTGATGTATAACTAGTTATATATATCAATCAATCAAAAAATTATAGTGGCATTTACAATATTAAATTTAAGTTCAAAATTATGAGTTACATATGCATGAATATATGTAACCGTATAGTATATATGTGTGTGTGCGCGTGTGTGTGCAAAGAATATATGCATAATGCATATATATGAATACACATATATGTATAATCAAATTGAAATAATTAAAACCTTATTGAACTAAATTATAAACTCACTCGAAACGTTTAATCTAACTCAAAATTAGAACTTTAAAATAAACATGTATCACCTATTTACAGAAATGTATATGTATACCTATACGTATAATTAATGAACCTCAACAAAATTAGTACAATTTAATTAGGTAGCAAGTTAGATTAACAGCATTAACGGCTCTATCTGAAGTGATGGTTATGGGCATGTCATGAAGACAACAATCTCCTTGAAAGTATAAGTTTGCATCATGTGACACGTCCATCTATCTATAATAAGGAGCAAAATGTGTCATCTTGGAAAAATAGATTACCACCATCATAATAGAATTCTTACTTTGTATGTCCGTGGCAAACCCACCACAAAGTTTATGCTTGCATCTAACCAAAGTGTTTCTGGAACTAGAAGGGGAGTGTATACAGATGTACTGTCTTCAAGTTTTAGCCAAATGACATCCTACATTATCAGACATATCTCTTCACATCCTGTACTAATCTGAGCGGGTATAGATTGACTTCACTAAAAAAATAAGCTAAATGCTAAGTATTAGAAGCAGAAAAAAAGTTTAGGAAAGCCCAGGTCGCTAAGAAAGGTGACTTTGTGTGAATTAAATTGAAGAAGAAAATGTATCCTACGTGGTAATTTGGAAAACTCAAGCTTTTAACTAACGGTCCATTTAGAAAAGTTAAGAAGATCAATGACATTGCATATAAGGTCGATATATAGAAATACTACAATTTGCTACATTTAACATCATTGAATTGCTGTCCTACTACAGGAATCTAGAAGCTTCTAGGTAGGAGAGTAACATGAGAGTATCCCGTCAAGCGCGAAATTTTTTATCAATGGTGAATGACACGCTATAACACAAAAGTCTCCATAGAGCTATAACGCATAATGCATAGCGTAGCACACGCCATTTTAAATATGGCACAAAATATTAAAAACATTAGTAAAAAAAATACAAGTAAATGTGAAATAGCATTAAATTAAAAGATAAAATAGCATGAACATAAAAAAGAAAACTTAAATTCAGGTGTTTAATATCTCAATTACTTAAATTTAAAAATATTATGACATTTAACAATTCTAATATTTTTATAAGTAATTAAATTAATCATTCGAAGAATTATTATCATCATCATAAGTCAAGTAACTTTATTTTTTTCATCACCATTATTATAACCACATGAATTATAATTTCCATCATCATTCTCATCGAGCGAGTGGAGCTCATTATGTATTGCGAAATTTTCTTACGTACCACATAATTCTTATATATTTACATATTCAGAACCTAAACTTTATTATTTACATATATAGTATTTCGTAACATAATCACATTAAATTATATTCATGAAAAGGCGCACTTCAATTTAAAAACATAGTATTACTGGTACTTTTGATTTAATATTAAAAATGAGTGTTATATAAATATATAATAAAGTTTATATCTTAAATGTGCAAAGATAAAAGAATTGAAACAAATGTATGTAAATTTACTTATCATTTTTTTTAAATTAAACCTTAAAAATCAACTTAGCATGCATCATAAGAGCAATGCGCTTGTGCACAATTGCCCGTGCATTGCCTAAATGAATCACGTCATTTTAGTGCATCTTATCATGCAATGCAAATAGAATAGAGTATACTGCATAGAGACATGAGCAAATGGCAGACATCATTTTCTACCATCAACATGTATGGGCGAGACAAGCACGAGACAAATGCGAGATGAGATTTTTTCATCCAGTGAAAACCAAAGCGAGAAAATTCCAGCCTGCTGCTAGACCATCGGCCCTATAGGTCCTTGTTCATCTTATATTGATTTATAATTAGGGTTTAATATGTGTCTTGGTATAAGTATGTAGCTTGGAACCTAGCTTGTCACATTTAGGTTTTGAATTATAAAAAATAAACTGTTTTCTTTAGTTTTTCCTTGCCAAATTATAGAATCATTTGATCATTCTCAAATGATTTGCCTGTAACTTGAGTGGATCTAGGTGTTGATATCTCTCAAACAACCAAGGACCTCTGATACCACCTGTTTAGCAGCTGGCCTGCATTTTTCTAGTTCTGGTTTGCTGTCCCAGCCACTAAGTGTAACAATTTCTTAGCCACCAGCAACTTTTCACCCTCCTTTCACATCCTACGACTTACCTAACTGCTCTCTTGATCGCCCCGTCTACCAACCTTAGATTGACGCCATCCAAAGTGCCAAATGCTAAAAAGAAAATACTGTTTAAAGCACAAATTTAAACACAACAAAGATGATAGAAGAGAAAATTGCAAAATTTTAACAACTACTCATTTTAAGAAAAGAGATTGACGATTAGAAGGTAGTGGCAAGCATGTTGGACGCCATTCAGTTTCAGGATGAGAGATCCACTTTTCTACTCATGCACTAAGCCAGTGAAACCAACCCATTGGAAATAGAAATATACAATTTCATATAAAAGATAAAAATTAGAGCACAAATATAATGAAATCCCTGAGCACTACCATTTAGGGATGCATTCAACTCCACCAGCGTTTCAGTTATAAGCGAATTCGCATGCTAGAGGATGCTGGTTGAACTCAACACCCCAAAACAAAGGAAAAGTTTTTTAAAAAAAAAAATCATTAACAATAACTTACGGAAAAGGGAGCTGGGCATGTACCATAACTATTGCTTCTCTTGTGCCATCTTTTTCCTTATCTCACGTGCTGTATTAAAAATACCCAGCGTTGGTGTGTTGCAAATAAAGCATTTCTTGTTCTTTGAATGATGCTGCACATCAAACGGCAAAAGAATGTTAAGATCTAAGGGAACAAATAAGTATGGAAGATGAAATCACGAATGATGCTTAAAGACAGAGCATGACGATTTCTAGAGAAGTAGCCAAATGAAGTAGCTCCTCGTAAGACCTTTAGATATCTATGTAAAATAGCTCCTGAAACTAACTGTCATTAAATAAGATGGCCGTTCTAATAATATTGATGGTGTTGATGGTTGGTTCATTGTTAATATAAATATGGTCATACAGATTGAGGCGTGACACATCCCTAAAGGAAAGTATTAGTTCTGGATTAATCCAATTTATCCAATCAAGGAACAAAAAGTCATGCTGACGCAATTTTTGTGTAATGGTTGTATAAAAGGATAATGGTCTTTCAAAATCTACACTTCCGGATCATCTAAAGATCCATGAAAGCAATTCAATCAAAGACTAAGGGGGTCATTATCAATCTCCAAGCCATCAACACAAATCTAGCAACTCGATGGAGATATCCAAAAACAGTAATCTCAAGGTGGATTCATGCAGTCGTCACTTTACCCTACAGATACAATGATTAAGCACCAATCTTTAGAGATGACCTGTATCGATCCTAAACCCTCCAACCAACCAAAGGACTAAAATGCCCCAATCAAAAAGCATTTTCATCAAATGTGAATCCAAGAGACCAAGCATCTCTCCAGATTTACCATTTATCTCTACAAAAGAATCAAACCATCCATGAACCACACCATAACAAAAAAACAATATGAGGAGAAAAGTGAAGTACTTTAAATTCAATTCAAAATTTTGATGCAGACCAGACAAATTCTCTTGACTAATGACCAATATGCTTGAGGCTTAAGAAGAGAGAAACAATCACATCCAATTAACCAGACCAAGTTTAAAAATTAGGACCCCTGCCCAATAAGATGAGAATAGAATTAGAGTTGATCCAACTAAATCAACTTGGGAATCTAATTGTTCAAAAACATGCTTAGCTCGACACAAATACATTTGGATGATTTTAGGCACCTTTAATTAAAGTATTTTGATATACAATTGACATTTTAAAACAGAAAGGAAATTAAAAGTGACATAATTTCAAACAAATTCATACAAGATGCCCTAGTCTATAATTATCCATCGCTCTTAAAGCGTTATAGTGTCCGATCTAACATTTCTTAAAATAAATTGCTTAATAAATCACAAACCAAACAGTGCAGACGCTTAGTGAATCTTGGATCCCAGATCCCATCAGAATCCATCTGATTAGGATCCCTACTGCTCACCCTCTTGATTCACATCCCTGCCATGTACTGACAATTCACTTGTAGATAAAATACAAAAAGTGACATAAAACTCAATGAAAAGATTAATGCATTATAATAGAATGCATGCTCTACGAGATTGCTTAATACAGTCATAGAAAGCACTTTAAAATTCAAACATAATATATTCATAAGTGTTAATAAAAGCATAACTATTAGATAATATTATAAATTCATGCAGCCACTTGTCATAATAGATATATAATCATCTTCAAGTCACACATAATTATTATATCCCACCAGTTTGGCTTGCTTGACGTGCTTTCCATTCGACGCTTTAGAACTAAGCTCCAGGACCTACGATCTTCATATTCAATTGTCATCAATTACCATATTCTAGAGCTACATTTAGTAGAGCCTGTCAGCCCAAGTTATCATATATTAGTACCTTAGAGCGCTTTCTTGCATGCCATTCAATCTACTTAGTATTCATATGCTAGTGTCACAGTTCATAATAAGGTATCCAATATGCATATACAATGGACACTTTAAGAGAAAAAACTACGAAATTACTTTCAGAATGCAGAAAATTAACTAAAATAATGTTTCAAGAACTTCCATCCCAACATAGTCATAAAGAGTTGTGAGGTCAACCTCAGTATCCCTCATAGCCTTCTCACTGTCACAACTACTTTCTTCACTCATAATAAAGAATTCACAGCCTTACTTTTCCTTTTAAGGCTCAAGAAGTGATAATAACAGCTTGATCTCATATTTCTCATAATCTATGATGGCCTTCTCTAGTAGCATCTCTAATTTCCTAATTATGACACAGATAATGACCCTTCATATCATTAGATTGCCTACTCTTAGCCACTAGGTAAGGCCTCCCAATAGCTATGACAAGCGGAAACTTTATATGGATTATTTAATTCCACTACTTCCACATGAATAGTCATATTGCCTGATTTAGTCCAAGGTAAATGGCTGGATAAAGAGGGGACCACTAAAAGTTCTTCATAAAATCCAAATATCCATCAGAAATGTAACACAAATGAGTCTCTTAAATCTATTTGGCACTTCAAATTGGCTATTGACAAAAAATTCATTTGATCATGTGGAATTACGCTCATTATTATTTACTTTAATTCTATTTAGTACTTGCTATATTTAGTCATAGTATAAAAAGAGTAATTCTTAATTATAGGTATTTATGTTTATTCTATAATAGGAATTACTTAATTGTAGGAAGATTTCTTTCCTCGTTTTATCTCTTGTAAACGCCTATTTATAGGTGAATTATCTATGTATTCATGGAGAAGAAAGTTATTCAAAACTCACATGGTATCAGAGCCATCAAAGAAGAGAAGCCTCTCCCACTAGGCTCGATCACGGCCTTTCTCTCCCGCGATCCTCCTTGACCGAGCGCTGCTCTAGTTGTCCGAGCGCCGCTCCTACCGATCGCGCCTCCCTCCGATCGTCCATATCGGATTCGAGATCATCAGCGTCTGCTTTCGCGTCCGCGTCCGTCCGCTTCCGCGCTCGTCTCCCGCGATCTCCCGCATCGCGCGTCTCCCGCGATCACCGACCCGAGCACAGCTGTTCCCATCTGCGCTTCTTCCGCGATCATCTCCAGACGATCGTGCGTCTCCCGCGATCTCCCGCATCGCGCATCTCCCGAGCACAGTTGTTCCCCTGGTCTGTCGTCGACACTTCTTCCACGTCCCTGTCGTGCTCAATGACTAAGTACGGCCATGCCTGCAACTCCTCCGCTAGTGATGTCACTTCTAGCCACCCCTCCGCGGCTGGGTCTCCATTACCCAGCAATTCAGACAGTAATTTTGTCCTCATCACCAGCCACAAACTCACCGGTCAGAATTACCTCCAATGGTCGCAGTCAGTCATGATGTTTGTAAGCGGCAAAGGCAAAGATGACTATCTCAGTGGGGATGCTCCAGCTCCGATGACCACAGATCCGTCATACAAGACTTGGAAATCCGAGAATAATATGGTTATGGCCTGGCTTGTTAACTCGATGGCACTTGATATTGGCGAAAATTTTCTTCTCTATGGCACGGCTAAGGAAATCCGGGATGCTGCCCGTGAGACCTATTCTAATGCGGACAATACAAGCGAACTATTTGCTGTTGAAACCATTCTTCATGACTTTCGTCAAGGTGATCTCTCCGTCACCCAATACTTCAATACTCTTACTCGGTATTGGCAACAACTAGATCTATTCGAGGTGTACCCTTGGAAGTGTCCCGAAGACTCTGTTATATTTCGCCAAATCATTGAACAGAAACGCACCTTCAAATTTCTTCTCGGCCTTAAATCTGAGTTTGACCAGACTCGCTCACGGATTTTAAATTCGAAACCTCTTCCAACAATTCGTGAAGCTTTCTCCGATATACGCCGCGAAGAGAGTCGCCAAAAGGTCATGTTAGGTGCTTCCTTGTCCACTGCAGGCCTCGACGGGTCTGCACTTACTACTCATATTCCATCCACGGACAACCGTCAACGCCAGGGTTGCCCTTGGTGTGACCACTGCCGTCGTTCTGGCCATACTCGGGATACATGTTGGCGGATTCATGGCAAACCCGCCAATGGGAAACCCAAACGGGATCATCGAGCAGCTGCCACCAACACCACCGAAGCCTCTCCAGGAACAAGCCCATTCAGCGAAGAACAAATCCATGCCCTCCAGAAGATGCTCGGTCAGCTGTCACCAGTTCAACCTACTAGTGTGGCATCGGGTGCCACTGGCCTTGTTACCTATCGAGGTATTTCCCCATCCGCTTTCGTCTTGGATTCAACCTCTTCTCGCCCCTGGATTGTTGACTCAGGTGCCTCCGATCATATGACCGGGGATGTCTCCTTATTAATGGATTACCGGCCGTGTAATCCGACCCTCACGGTTCGGATTGCTGATGGATCAGCCTCCAAAGTTGCTGGTCTTGGCTCTGTCCGCATCTCTCCAGATTTATTCCTCACTTCTGTGCTTCATGTTCCTACTTTGGATTGCAATCTGATCTCTATTAGTAAGCTCACTCATGATTGTCATTGTGTGGCTAAATTTTTTCCATATGTTTGTGAATTTCAGGACTTGAAGTCGGGGAGGATGATTGGCAGTGCTGAGTTGCGCAGTGGTCTCTATCTCTTCAACAAACCCTCTG
The DNA here is from genome assembly GCA_003013225.1 of Phalaenopsis aphrodite. Classification (NCBI taxonomy): domain Eukaryota; kingdom Viridiplantae; phylum Streptophyta; class Magnoliopsida; order Asparagales; family Orchidaceae; genus Phalaenopsis; species Phalaenopsis aphrodite. The sequence goes on from NEWO01000563.1 coordinate 37,859, forward strand.
TCAGTCTAGTCTCACCCACCGGTTGTGTTCCAGTATCGAGTTTGTCCGGCTTAAATCCGCTTAGTACATTTGTATTCCATTCCAGCATTAATAACGATAGTGAAATCATGTTACTTCATTATCGTTTAGGTCATCATTTATTTATTAATAAAAGTCATACATCTTTTAATTGCAAATTTTGTCAACTTGCCAAACACACTCGTAGTTCATTTCCTCGATTATCATACAAACCCACTCGTCCTTTTTCTCTGATTCATAGTGACGTCTGGGGTCCTTCTCGTGAAAAAAATATTTCTGGGGCCCAATGGTTCGTGTCCTTTATTGATGATCACACACAGGTAACATGGATCTATCTTATGCGTGACAAATCCGAGGTAGGCCCAATATTTCGTGCATTCTATCAAATGATACTCACTCAATTTGACACAAAAATCCAGACTCTCAAAACAGATAATGCACGAGATTTTTTCAACACCTCCCTAGGAACTTTTCTTACTCAACATGGCATCCTTCATCTTAGTACGTGTGTTGATACTCCCCAACAAAATGGGGTTGTCGAGCGGAAAAATCGTCACTTGTTGGAGGTAGCCCGCTGTCTCATGTTTACCACATCAGTCCCTAAATGTTATTGGGGCGAGGCAACATTGACCGCGGCCTACCTCATAAATCGGATGCCCTCTCGTATTCTGGGTTTC
>NEWO01000563.1:40748-79682 GCA_003013225.1 Phalaenopsis aphrodite
TAGGTATTTATGTTTATTCTATAATAGGAATTACTTAATTGTAGGAAGATTTCTTTCCTCGTTTTATCTCTTGTAAACGCCTATTTATAGGTGAATTATCTATGTATTCATGGAGAAGAAAGTTATTCAAAACTCACAGATCATATAAAGTTACTCCTAAATATATTTTCATCCACTCAACCATCAACCCCTTCACTTTTCCTATTAGAAATCATCTTCACACCTTATAAAACTACTCTGCAAGCATTAAATTGGCAATTCCTAATTGAATTGCCATGGCATTAATCTATCTGTTACTAAATTGAATCAGATCAACCAACATGGGCCTGGCTTATGCTCTTCATCTGGACATCCATCTTTGGTCAAAACAGTGAAAACATTAGGTTTAAATACTTTAGGAATTATAATCCCGCCGCCCCAATTAAAGAATCTCATCATTGAAATTTATACAAGCACTCATGAAGACGTAAAGACACATGCATCTCCTCTCAGTATCTACTTCACATTCAATTTGATTATTTCAAAGAATGTTGACCATCAGAATCTTCTTAGTACATGATGATTGACATTGTTGAGCTAGGTTCTGCTTTGGTTGGTCTTCAAAATATAAATTAGGTTGAATTTTTATCTCTTATAAGTCATAGGAAATCACCAGAAGATATTGCTTGGGTGCAGAAATATAGAAGAAATCGTGCACTTCCTAACACCGCAATAATAACAAACTCTATGTGATTAAACTAGCACACACAAGAGTCTTAAAAGTTCAATAAATCATAGAGCTTTCCCAACAAATCAGACCAATTGACAATAGACTAATCCTCAGGAAGAGTTGATCACCAGCATTACAGTGAAATTTTTATACGTTGGAGCCAAATAATTCTGTTGATCTTACACCATCTATAATCTTTCCAGAATAACTCGTCTTCTTAAATGTCTCATCAACCAACTAATGTCCAAAGGTGAATCTCTCCATCCATCTTCAATTCAAAACAACAATGATATGCATCTTCGCTCATACAAGACTATATGGCGCCATTCCAATGCTTGCTTAATGATTTTTGTTGTATGAAAACTGTACTAATAAAACAATGTTATCCCTAGCTATCCAAAATCAACAACACAATCTGAATAGATTTTCAAATGAAATGCCAACTAAGAACACCCATCAATCTGCAGATGAGTTCTTAGGGCTTTTTTGGATACACTTCCACAAATTGGACACAAATTACTCGTCCCAATCAAACACAATGGTGTATGACATCATGTGGTCGACCAATAGTCACTAACTAAACTTAAGCAAGATTAATTATGTTTGTATTTGACGAAACAACAAGAAGCGAGCACTATTTGTGAAATGGTCTGCAGTCACCTAAACAATGTCATGTCCTAATGACAATCATGACATTCTGATCACAAAGTCCATCACCACACCATCCTCTTGCAAAAGTTGTAAAGTTGTATTCGGTATTTGGTGTTCGGCCTTAACAACCTAACAGTATAGCATTTCCTCACAGATTCAGTCATATAGTTCTCAAGTCCAATCTATTAAAAGTATTACTCCAAATACTGATACATCACATTGACTCCAAGTTGGGTAATATATTTTGAAACATGTGCTTGTCATAAAATGATTTCTCTCCAATCATTTGTGGATTAGTAAGCTGAGTCATACTTCAAAATTGACAATTTCATTGCCATCTTCTTGAAAATCTTCTCAGCTTATCCTCAAGCGCACAACCTCAATTAGCCTGCTGTGAATCTTCCACTTAAGCTTGGGTTAGCTTTTAATATTTGGGAAGTAATGCCCACATCATTCAGCAAACAAATCATAGTATTATAACAGAATTATTAGTAAGAGCATCAACTACCATGTTGGCTTTCCAAAGATAATAATGAATTTTCGAATCATTGTCTTTTAAAAATTCCAGTCATTGTCTCTCATAAGTTGAGCTGTTCTAAGATAAATTAGTATTTCAAGTTCTAATGGTTAGTAAAGTTCTCAAATGGGACACCAAAAAGATAAGGCCTCTATACCTAGAGGGATGAAGCTAACTCCAAATAGTGTGCAGTTTAAGCCATCTTGATGTGGAAGTGCTTACTCAGCCATTTTGCAACAGCAATCATGTGAGTATCTACATAGAAGCATCAAAAATTCATAATAAATATCAAACACTTCAGTCCCATCTGACAAACTAAAAACATTTGTTGCAATGAGACATTTTCAACCGTCAAAAATCCTTCTTGTCTATGTTTATACTCTCGAACTTCATTTCCTTATAAAGTAGTTGGTTCAGTGGGGCTATTTTCTGAGAAAATGCATCAATGGATCTTCTATATCTAAACAATTCAATATAGCTTCGAACTTCTGATACACAAGTTGGACTCACCAAATCTATTATGGTGACGATCTCCTGAAAGTTTACAAGGATACCCAAAACACTAACAATGTATTTCAAAAAGAAATCTTAATAAGTTAAAAAGCACTACTTTTGTGTCCAATCAGTGAACATGCCAGATGTGCAGTATAGTTCGTAAATGCACCTCATGCAAGTTTGGCCTTGCAAGTAAATTAAAGCATCATCTATGATGCTATCACAAATCGATCAACATAAGGTTGAAACATTTTATTTATTAAATCCATGAATGTTTTGGGCACGCTCTGCAATCCAAAGAGCATAACAATAAACTCATAATGGCAAGAACATGTCCTAAAGATTTTCTTCAACATATTTTGCTCCTTGAATCTGAGTTGATGATATCAAATTCGGGGATTCGTCATGGAGGATACTATGGCACATTGCAATTGGTCGAATATTATGATGTAAGAAAAAAACATGAAATAAACTATTTTTTAATTTAAAAAAACATAATGAGAAAAAGAACAATAACATGTATATGGCCTTCACTAGCAATCCTTTATTGTGATTGTATTCTTCATAATTTAGGTTAGTCATATCGAAAGAAAATAGAACCACAAGAATAAATGAAAAATCTTGCACCATGGATACGCTAGTAGAATTGAATCTCCTTTTCATGGGCAGTTCATTGTCATTAGTTGTATCTCTAAACACTTATCTCCTAGCTAAAGTTAATAAAACTATATTCCTAAAATTGCATTTTCATTATTCATCCTTCCATAATAGCTATTACAAGAGTGTATATATATATAAGCTCACACATATGATGAATCAGGACACTTGAAGGGAATTCCAATGTGTGACCAACAATAGAAAAAGAGTTTTGCATTGATAGTGAAAAGAGGTATATTATTCTTTGACAGCTTGCATCAGAAAAAATATTGTTTCTAAGAAATGGTAAAAAGAAGAGCTCGGTTCATGCATAAAAGAAGGTTACAACCATAGAGAGGAGGTAAGAGATTAAAAAGTTTGAGCGATGTGTCAAGATTTTGTTTTGGAGTTTGAAGACCAAGATGAGAAAACTTTCTTCTAAGAAGTTGAAGATCTCACTAAGCCGATGAAAATTGACGGCTTATACGTAAAAAATCGATAAAAAATGGTAACAGTGGTCAAAACACCAAAAAACGATTATGCAGAAAATAGTGATGGATTTGACTTCAACAAAATTTGGTGTCAAGTCACGGTGACAACGTATTTCGGCGAATTCGCCAACTCATAATATTATATCTCATATCAAACTCAAACACTTAATTTTCTTATAATTATATTATTCTTAGGCGGTGTTTGGCTGCAACAGAAGATTTACATTAATAGGATTTAACAAATTCGCAGACTTCGCCATGGACGCAACAAAGACGGAGGCGCGAGCAACGGAAGAGTAAATCTACCTCACACACGGATTTGATAAATTTGGAATTAAGGTGCGGAGGAGACGGGAGGAGACAGAACTGGTTGAAAGAGGTAGAACAAGAGAGCGTAGGATTTAATGGAGAGTTGGATTTCGATTTCTCCTTTTTTGGTGTTTCTTTGAATTTAGGTTAAATCAAAGGTTAAATCCTGTTAAAAGTGTCTGCCAAACACCTCCTTAGTAACACATAGGCTAAGACATTTGCAAACTAATTATAAAAAATGCTCCTATATCATGTTATCAAAATTTCAAAGGAGATACTTGTCCATAACCATCTTTTTTCCTTACTTCAACGAGATTTGGTGTCAAGTTTGGGTGACCATCTATTTGGGAGAATTCACCAACTCATAATATTATATCTCCTATCTAAACTCAAACTCCTATTTTTCTTACAATTATCTTATCCTTAGCAACATATAGGCCAAGACATTTGCAAAATAATTTTGAAATTTTTTCCTATATCATGTTGTCAAATTTTCAAAGGAGATACTGGTCAATAACCATCTTTTTTTCCTAGCTAAGAGAATCAAATCCTCCCCTGTTAAGAAACTATAATAAATAATATTTTTTAATAGTTATTGTAATTGAGTCTTGTAACCTCCTACAATTCTATCAAAGTTCATTTAGTCAAGAACTTCTGAAATCTATGCGGTACATGGTAGAATGTCTATTGTTGAAGTCGGTGAGATATGTCCAAGTAATAGATAATAGGCGCAATCCTAGTCCAACTATCTTAGCTTATATCTCTCAATTGAACTAAGAGAGCTTGAAACAGTTTCATATTAAGTCTATTAACCTTGATGGCTATATCAAGGAGAGATAATACTTCATTCACAAAAGAGAATAAAAATTGGTTGATGAGAATACTAAATTTGACCTTTTCTCTTACCACTCAATCTCCACCTGTTATTGAGAAAGAAATCTATCTTGAGTGTCTTAATTCGGTCAAGAGTATATGAACAATGAAGGGGAAAATACTTTGCTATCATGGAGAAAATTTCCACCATGCACACATGAGAATATTTACACTTTATCTCCAGATAACAGGATGGGAATACTAGTGTTCAATGGATGTCACTCAAACCTTAACTTATGTCACCTTAACTCATGTCATGTAGCCTTAGTAAAGAATAAATAAGAAAACCTAAATCGAACAATATAATTACAAGTGAGTCATGAAAATACATCATAAATGTCACCAATCTTAGCTCTTCTTAAGTTTCCTATTGGGTTATAGCATAAAGTTGAGCAATTGCAATCAATTCAATGAGGTTTTGGAACTCTCACATAAAGCACCATCCTTCCAAGAACTACCATCAAAATGTTGCCTCAACTACCTCTAAGTACAAGTAGATCTAATCTGACGTGCTAAAAAAATTTTCACGCAATGTGTCAAAATTCTTTACACCAATAGTATTGTTAAAAGTTTTTTGAGAAATATCAAAATTTTCCTGGGGAATATAATCTATACATCCTTTCACTACAAAAAGTTATTATGGCACTAGCACTCTTCTAAGGCGAAGGGCTACCCCTTTCCCAACACATTCCTCCTTTTGATTGATCCATGTAATGCATAAGTTGCATGTACTCATTCTCACTCACAATGGTTCATTACACCATCAACTAATAACTAATACGTTGCACACAAAGGGTAATCTTACTTAATCCCTTAAGAAAAAAAGCACATTTTACCTCAAAATGGGCCATCATAAAGGTATATCAAGCTGAAAATACGAATTTTGCAGGTATATCTAGCCACTAGCAAGTTTCTCTACACCAAACTGTAGTTATATTTCCATCTGAGAACATGCAGTGAACGAAAAGCCCTCTTAATATCCTCTAAAAATAACATCATATGACCAATTTTCAAGACCAATATGCTTATGTCATCTTACAATGCTTGACATCTCAAAATAACATAAAAGCTAATAAAGTAATCTTCTTTAAAACAAAACATACATTCGTATGTGTGTGTGTGTGTGTTCTTGACTCGGTTAACCAAACCTCACCTTAGGAGTTATTATTCCCAACACTCACCATACTAATTGGATTATATGATCCACCAGTTGTTTGAATAAATAAAATGCATAAGCCATGAGATATTGGCTATAAAATTGTCATGATAGGAGTTGTTATTTCCAACACTGGTTCATGACGTGTGTGCACACACACCCCCCACCCAAAATAAAAAAATAAAAAAACAACAACACTGCAGAGCAACACTTTCAAGCACAATGTCAAGTCCAATTTTTTTTCAACTTCTTAGTCAGATTGTGTGATTTATAATATAAGACAAATAGTTCATAATAGCCTATGATAATGCTGTCAATACATGGTTGGTTAGTAATCTTAAAGCTATTCGCACTCTCCCAAACAAAACTAGCTTCTAAAGAATTAATTATAATAGCAATGATGCCAATATTTATCAAACATACTCATCATGAATGACAAACATGCTCAAGATATGAGGAGGAGAAAGAACCTCTCTTAAGTAGCCTAAGCCAATTTAAAACATTGGGACCCCTACCCAAAAAGATTTCATTAGAAACCTTGTCCAAATAACTCATCTTGATTAATCCGACCATTACAAAATTTCCTAAACATAATAGGAATTAGTTCAGATATGATTGGTCTCACAACCACACAAAGTAATTAAAATATTCAGAATATAAATCAGTCTTTCATGATAAAGAAAATAAATTAAAATGCTTCATAACTACATAAATTCATATATATAACGCCTCTATGCCACCATGGTCCATTTTCCATAAAGTTTTAGGGTGTCAAACCTAATATTTCACACAGAAAGTCACAAAATAACTCATGAACTAACTCAAATGCATAACACATCCAAGATTCAACATAAATCTAGCCGACTAGGCTACCTCATGCTCACATTTAATCTCATCCCTCTATACATATAAGAACTGAAAATAAAACCAATAATAGTGAAACAGAACTCAATGGAAACTTAACATATTAGAATAGAACAAGCGAGATAGCTTAATATGATCGAGCTAAATACAACGTTAAAGATATAACATATTTGAAAATGCTCATATAAGTAATCATAATGATATTATTTATGCTCAAGCCATAGATAGCATGCATCTGTTCATACATTAGCTTCCTTATAATGCTTTGCATTTGATACTTTAAAGCCAAGGTCCAGGACCTATTCATCCTCCTAGAAAAGAGTTTTCACCCTCGTAGTGTCAATAACTTACATTTATGAGAGTTGTATTCATCATATGCCCATTGTTCTATTTTATCATATGTTCATATTTTTAGCATATTTTTGCATGCCATTCACATTCTTTTACTCATCATTCATTCACATGCTAAGTCAAAGTTCATAGCAATGTATCTAATATGCAAATATAATAAATATGTCAAGAAAAAAAAAACTATGAAACCACCTTTACACAGCATAAAGTGTTACACTAATAAGAATTTACACCTTAAAGTAGTAAGGAAGAGCTTGTTAAGTTAGCCTTATTATCCCCCACCGCACTCCTTACATCCCGGCTTTTTTCTTCACCCACAATAAAGAATTTGCGCCCTTACACCACCTCTTAAAGGTCAAGAGGTAATAATGGCCTTCTCTTAATGACATGGCCTACTATTTAGAGTTGTCCTAGGATAGGATGAATGTCTTCACAAATACTATATCCAGTTTCCTAATTCTAATGTGAGTAAAAGCATTTAATATTGTTAGGCTACTTACCCTCAAAAATCAAACAAATCTTCTAAAAAGCTTCTTCCAAGCTCTTTAATTATTATGATAAACATTATGTGTCTTGTTGTTTGACTTAATATGTATTGAATGAAAAAAAAGGACGGAGAACAAGAAAGAATTTTTTGTAGAATTTGAAAGTCCATCAAACATGTTTAGCAAATGATTCCGTAAATTTATTTGGCACGTCTAGTTGGCAATTTACAAAAAAAGCATTCAACCTCAAAAAAAGTAACTCATGAATAGATTTACATCCCACTTAAGAACCAACCTTTCCACTCAATATATAGAAAATAATCTTAAAACCTCTATTCAACAAATATTAAATCAAGTCAGTGACACCTATATGAATTGGCCCAGCTTCTATTCTTCTAGCATTGACTGGAATCAGATCAACTAACCAAAGATGTGCCTTACCAATTCGATTTGACTAACTTTCTAGCATCAAAAATCAAAACAAGAAAAACTTCAAAGTTAAAAATTTTAGGTATTACACTTCAAGCCCTTCAATTTTCTTAAAAAGGTTGGTTGAGTCATTTTGACTTATTTCTTAAGTCTTCAAATCTACTTATTAAATTTACAATTAAAGTGACCTTCTTTCAAAGCATTCATTGAGGCAAGGTAGCATAAATCTTTTAATGCGTGTGTGCACGCAAAGAAAAACACTATGGTTGACATCCTATGAATCTCTTCTACAACACCTCTAGCAGGCAATAAGGTGTTAGCTAGATGTTAATGCAATCTACTAATTGCAAGTGTTTTGGTACGATACCAAAAAACAACACTATGGTTGACATCCTATGAATCTCTTCTACAACACTTCTAGCAGGCAATAAGGTGTTAGCTAGATGTTAGTAAAATCTACTAATTGCAAGTGTTTTGGTATGATAGACCATAAAAGTTAAAATGACAACTATAATGCTCAAAGTTCATGTTTGAAAGGCCCGCCTCAATGCTTTTTACAAAAAAAAAAAAAAAACCCATTATCCCAAGGTGAGGCATACAGCTCACCTAGGCTGAATCGTGCCTAGACCTTGGCTCAAAAAAAACATCAAAATTTTTTTAGGTTATTCGTAAATATACACCATCTATTAACATTCACACCTCATAAATAAATAACAAGAAATAGAATGAAAAGGTATCCATAAAAATTTAAGCAGTTCAAATTCTAATTATCTACAAAGTTAATTGATGTTTTTATTTGATAATTATCCATTAAAAATAAAAATAATTGGGATTAAAGATGATAAGGAATGAGGGAATATAGATACGACTAAGGAAAAGATGTGAAATAAATAATTCATTATGTCAATGATCCTAATGAAAATCAATTGAGGGATAAAAGTGACAGGGATTTTAAAATTACAAATTAAAATGATGATACCTTGTTAGATTCTTGTTTAAGCGGGAGACAGTATGAGCGAGAGAGAAATATTAATATTGAACTTATCTAATTGTTATGTTTGATATTTAGTATTTTATTTTAATATCTTAGTTTACTTTGATATTTTAATATTTATATAACTCATCTTATTTTAAAATTGGATGTTAAGATATTAACATGTTGATCTTAATTTACGATTTATTACTTTTTACTTAATTAGATATTGTTATATTACTTTTAAACGTGTTAATAAAATAAAATATTAATATATTATTTCTTACTTCACAGCTTATAGTGTGATTTTTAAAATTTGAGGCATATGCCTCAAAATGCCGTGAGGATAACATCTCGCCTTACAAACAAATAACTCAATACCCAATTACACAATTTTAAACATTGCTCAAAGGTAACTATGGGCCTATAGCTTGGACTAATTTAGGAATTGAGATGGCTAGCATCCAGATGTCCAAGTCTTTCAAACATCTCATCAACCAATATTCACCCTTTTTTGGAAGGCTCTTCGAGTTATGACTTTAGATTGTGAACCAAAAACTTGAGTCTTACAATTAAAGAAACTTTCATCTTATCTATTCACTTCATCATTTATCTCTTAGTGAGCACGCTATATTTATGTGTCCCTCTATTTGCAAAATAGCAACCAATTATTTTGTTTAATTTCTTTCCATATACACCAATGAAATTTCAAATGGTTCAATGACTAATGTAATTCTACCTTCATTCAAAAAAATCGCACTAATAAGACATGATTAGAACTAGTGACAAATCTGTAAACTTTTTTCACTGCCGCCCCAAAAATTCAAAATCTGGCCATCTATAAAGTTGCTAGAATACCAATAACCTATGGTTTAAATCACTACTTATATAGATAGTATTTGAATAATTTACAATAACATTTTGTAGTCTTACAAAAAGAAAGAAAGATTAAAGACTAATCCAATGAATAATACTACACTATTTGAAGAACCATATGTCATCATGTCATCAAAGCGATAGATCACCAACAAGGATATTCCAGTGTGTTGTAAAATCTTAATCAATATCACTTTCCTTAATTGAGCCCATGTTCTTCCAAAATATTCAATAGCCCCTCTATTTAATTCAAAATTTTGAATGGTACTCAATCATGTTTTCAGTTATATAATATATCATTTAGAAAAAATTAGTTATTTTAACTATCGTCTTTTCCCAAACAAAACATGAATTTTCAATTCATTTGACTCTTAAATATAAAGAACTACTTTTCTCTTTTCTTCATAGACTTGATCAACATTTTGATAACGCCCAACCAAAGCAAAGCTAATACTTAAATTGTTATGATATTATGATGTTACTCAACCAACACATCATATTTTCAAAAACAAAGGATAACTCAAAGATGCGAATGAACAAAACAACCCATATTTCGAGGATACAACAACTTTTACCAAGTGGCATTTTCATCTTTAATCATAACTCCTTGGTAGATTCTTCAATATCAAGCACTTTGGGCATCACCCAAATTGCACTCAAGCTTCATCTTCATTATCGATACATCACCTAAGCTCGGGTCCATAGACATCGAAACAAACCAATGAAAACTTTTCATATGTTCAGTTATATTGGATTCTACTGAACAAGCAATGGGTTTGAGTGACCTTTGTTTAACAAACATATAATAAAGGATAAAATTGTCTTTCTCCTGCTTAGAGAAGTTATGGTTTCAAGACCTTTTTCATCCTTAAATGATAAGAATTTTTCACTTTCAACATAATAATACCTAATTGTTGATCACTGAAGATAGTTTATCCTTGCAAGTGTATCATGATATTAAGGTCCTCCAAATGTTGATGCAAAAACTGAAACAAAAACCCTGTAATGACATTCTAACATTACTGCAAAAAAGCATTCTATACATTGCATAATTATATACAGCTATTTGTTTTAAAAATTAAGACATCTATCAACTTCAATAAATAAAGAGATACTAAAAAAGGAAATGCGTGTAATAGTCTGTCCCAAAAAAGCTTAGTATTTCCAAACTTTCTTTGAAGGGTAAAGTAAAACAAACAAATGATCAAAAAGTGATCATGCATCCCGGAATATCTGTAAAAACTTAATGATACAGTACTGGTTTTTCTTTTCTATGACATAAATTCATTGCTACTCTCTCAAAGATGAGCAAAATGTTTTGGTAAAATTATGGAAAAGTTTCCCCGACAACATAGTGAATAGTTCTTTTTGTCGCACATTTTCAGCTTATAAAATTGTGAGATGTCAAATTTAAAAAAGGAAAGCCGATGAAAATCATTACTAAGTGAGGCAAAAAGTATCCATAACTAAAGCAACATCAATGAAAAGAATACACCAAGGTACATCCTCCTGTAAATGTCTAGTAAGAGCATCCATAACTAAAGCAAAAAGATATGAGCATAAAATTGATCTCTGATGTAATCCAACTAAAATAGGAAAATACTTGGTAAATTCTCCTTGTGCTCGAACGCAAATAATCTCTCTAGTATACATATCTTTAATGAGTTGAATATAGGTCATATCAACACATTTCTTCTCTAGAAGTCTCCAAAGGATTTCTCTTAGAACCTTATCATAAGAATTTTCTAAATCAATAAAAATCATATGCAGATCCTCCTTATTCTCTCTGCATTTTTCCATCCAACCTCTCAATATCAACACATTTCTTCTCTAGAAGTCTCCAAAGGATTTCTCTTAGAACCTTATCATAAGAATTTTCTAAATCAATAAAAATCATATGCAGATCCTCCTTATTCTCTCTTCATTTTTCCATCCAACCTCTCAATAAATGTATAGTACTCATGGTAGACCTGCCCGACATAAATCCAAACTGATTATGATAAACTTTGTATCACGTCTTAACTTAATGTTCAATTACTCTCTCCTATAATTTTAAAGTATGACACATCAAATTAATTTTTCTATAATTTAGACACTCTTGTGCATCACTTTTATTCTTAAAAATGGGGACCAAAATATTCTTCCTCCACTCCTCAGGCATCTTTTTAATCTTTAAAATAATATTAAAGAGTCTAGTAAGCCAAGAAACTCCCAAACTTCCTAAATATTTCCACACTTCAATAGGGATGTCTTCAGATCCAACTGATTTTCCGCCCTTGATTCTCTTTAAAGCCTCCTCAACTTCTTTTTTTACTAATGTGATGGTAAAAATAAAATAGTTTATAATTATTATTAACGAAATTAACAATGATTAACGCACAAATGCAAAAAAAAACACTTGAAAATCCAATAGAAGCTGCATACCTTCAAAGCACAATGTTCACAGAAGTAGTGCTTGCACTTGGTCATAACTGCATCCTCGAAAGGTCTCCTACATATAGAGCAAGCAAACGGCAACTCATGGTTGTCATCATCATCTTCATCATTCTCACCACCTGCATCCTCCCTGCCGCCACCCATGGCCAAAGCTCTCTTCCTTGCCTTCTCTCTCTCATCCCAATCCTTCTCCAACTGCCACCCAGACTTATAATCGCCTCTATCGTGCATAAACTTACACGCATCCCCAAAACCACAGTAGCCAGTCTCCTTATAATCCTTACAGATGTCCGGCTGGTAGTCGAATCTTGCCGAGACACGGATATGCGCTGACGCGCGCAGCGGGCCGTGCGCACCGCCGGCCTTCTCGCCAGCAACTGTCTGTTCGCGGCGGAATCCAGCCTTGTAATCTGTGTAACCGTGAATGCCACGATAGACCTTCGCGTCGCTAGCCTCCGTCCTGGATTTCCCCTTAAGAGACTCCTCAGCCCGTTTGAGGACTCGTTCGCGGATCGCACGCGCGTCACGATCGAATTCTGTCTCGGTTTGTAGAGAAGCAGTGGCGCCGCTGTCATTCTGAACCTGGATCAGCTTGGACGACTCGTAGTGGAAGATGTCGGCCTCGCTCTTGGGCTCTGTTTCGCCAACATCGTTACCGGATGACTTTGAGGAAGAAGCTGCGGTGGAGAACTGAAGTGCCTTGTCGGAAGCTAGGGTTTTCTTTGGTTTTTGAGAAGGGAGGGAGGTTTGGGGACTTTGGTCGCCGTTGTCATCATCTTCGGGGGATTCAGTGGCAGTCCTCTTCCGAATGTTCTTGTTCCTTGAAGGCTTCTTAAAGAAACTGCAGACGTCCCCACTCTGATCGGCCATTCCTGATGCAGAAATCGAAGCTCGAGGAAGTACTAAACAGCGCGTTGAGCTTTGGTTTGCGACTGTATGAGGAGGGTTCGATCACGGAGCAAGGGTCTTTGGGCGAAGAGACGGAGAGTGATGCCGGTGAGGGTGGGTTTAGTGTACGAAAAAATATTACAATGGTAATATTTTTGAAGTGTTATTTAGATATTACTATTATTATTTTATGAAAATATTTTCAGTATTATAATAACATAGTAACATATCAATAATATTTGAATAACACACAATAACATCTGAATAACACACAATAACACCTGAATAATACGAAGGAAATATTCTCTAGTGTTACAGGACTATTCAACTCTACAGCGTAATTTCATTAGACTCCTCACGTAGCTCTACGTGGGGAGTCCTGCTGTAATACTTTTTCTTAGGGTAGAGAGATGGGAAGGGGAGATGGGATTAACTTTTATTTAAGTTAATTTTATTAACTTAATTGATTAATAATTAACTTTTAATTTATATATTAAACTAATTATGATTAAATAATTTTTTATGTAATTATTAAGTCATATTTAATAAAGATAGGAATTATTTGATAGTTAATCAATTTAAAATATATTCTTAATTAAAATAATTAATAATTATAAAATTAATATTTTATTAATGGTAAATAATTGCTTACTAAGTAATTAACTTAACAAAAACTATTAATTAATTATTAATTAGTTAAATTAGAAATAAATTTTAAATTTTATCGATAATAAAATAATCAAAATTTAATTATGATTTCTTATTATAACAAACATAATAAAGTTTTAAATCCTCACATAATTTAGCCAACAGTTTCCATAAGAATTAACCGGATTTACAAAATCCATTGTCAAACACTTTTGGAGATTTAACAGGTCAATGTAAATTTGACATGACTCATCCTTTAGTGAGTTGAGAGTTCAATAGCTTGCTCTCTTTCCTTTGACTCGACCTTAGAAAAACGTGTTTTTTTTTCAAGGCAGACGAGCGCTCAAATCATTCCTCTGGGATTCTTCGTTTTATTTCTAACCAATATATTACTTACATAAACAATCATAGAAAAGTATGTAAAATGGTATGTTAGGGATGGTAATCTATTTTTTTGGCAAGCTTGTCATGCATTATTTTATTTCCTAACTCTCTTGTTAGGGAAAGGTGTATGCTTGAGAGCAATTGTGATCATTAGAAGGGGAAATAAATTTGCAATGAAAATATTAGGAGAACATGATAATTTATGTGGTTTGGTGAGGTCCATCTACATTCACTAATAAATCTTAGTAGAGATAAAAAATGTTGTTCCAGACATAATCACAATTCTTCCAATAGTGTGCTCATTGGAGATGGAGGAGAGTCAAATTTCCTATCAAGTCGGACAATATCATCGGTCACCAACTACTATGACAATTTCATATTTCATGTGAGGCAGCCTCAGACTTTCATATTTCACCTCCAACGTTTAAGTTGTTGTTATGAGTTGATCAACAAAAGAATTTCCTCCATATGACATCTAATATAACTACGAACTTTCGATCATTTCTTTACTCAAATTAATAAATTCCACCCTATAATTGGTTGAATGAAGAAGGGTGAATGGCACTCTTCAACACCATTGAATCATTCCCTTATGAAATGTTCAATGGTGTTAAGTAACAAAATTGTGCACTTTGAATAGATGGCATTAGGTGGCTTATAAGCGAGATAGAGCTTTTAGGAATTCATGAAATCACATAAAATTAAACTTTGTAGTAGGTTTTGATTTCATAATTAAAGTTATTGAGAAAATTGTCCCCACATCACAATATCTTTCTTGTCAAGTTGTACCTCTCTTACTTCTCCATCAAATGTATGTTTTTTATGTGGTAACAGAGACTTCCTAATGGAGATTAGAGTATAGTGATTATCCCTCACTCTTCATGTTACTATCTTGCTCATTTCTCCATTTCTTCCTCCAAGTAAGTAATGACCACAAGCTAACTAATGATGAAAAGATCGCAATAATCTGTTAGAATTTTATGTATTAGTTCCTTTCTAGAAATATGTTGCTTGCTCTCTCTTCTGACATCAGCCTATTACCCATCATTAGGTATTAATTTGCTCAAAATCCAATGTAATGATGAAGGCTAATTATGTTTTATTTTTCAAAAATATGAATAGTTATATTCTCAATATTCATAATGTGCTTCTTAATTTTACCATAATGTGCTTCTTAATTTTACCATCATTGAACTGAGGCATATTTTGAAATGACGCAGAGCCGTTCATTCTTGAAGTGTCTTCTCTAAGGATTCGTTTGGGGCAGCTTGTGCGTTTCAGGATAAACTGCTAATCCTAAAATGTGGCCCGCGGGCCGGCCGCAGGGATTGACCTGCGGTCTGTGTTTAGTGTAAAAACTCAAACACAGTTTCGGATAAACTGACGAAACGCGCGAACCAAACGATACGACGGCGTTTTGAAAGCGTCGCCCGCACTTATAAGCTGCCCCAAACGAACTCTAAGAAGAAATATAACATAAGTAATGACATTCAACTAAAAAGTGCATACGCACACAGTGTCTTAAATAGTATGGGAAATGCTTCTTCAATCAATTTTTCAGTCCTTTGAGTGTTTGTCTCGGGTTATGCTTTGTATTTCACTTAATTTTATCTTGTTTGATCTCTTACATAAATATTACTATCAAATACATTTGATAGATAATTAAGAGGAAAAAAAGAGGTCATCGCTTCTTACTTGAATATATAATGTAGGGAGAAGAAGACAAGTTAATCCCTCTCTATGCAAATAAAAAAGAAAATCACCTTCTTTTATTTTATTTCATCTTTTTTTCTCTACTTAATGCTAGTGTGTGGCATGATAGTTGATTCAAGAATCTTATTATGAAAATGATGGTCAACCTAATTGCCACCATTATGGTTGTAAATGAACCAATGCATTTAATGAACAGCTCAAACTCGACTTGATTAATGCTCGATCATGTTTGCTAAAATTAGTAAACAAACAAGATTGAGCATATTTTACGAAATTGGGGCTTAAGTGAACTAAAATTGAACATAGTAAAACTCGCTTCTTAATGTTCATAAACAGACTCATTTGTTGTTTAAGAAGTAACTTATTAGATACTTTTTACTTACGTGAGATAGTATTTAAATGCATTTTGATTAATTATCAATTACTTAATAATATATTTAATAGTAATATATTACAATTTCATATCAATATACACATAAATTTGATCGATTTTTTTTTCAATTAACTAATTTACTAGTATTTATTTATGTTATTTGATTACAAAAAATATATATATTCTATATATTATTTTATTATTTTTTGTATTAATTAGTTAGATACTAATTTGTAATCTATTCAATTATTTATTTATATAGACTCCTGAGATCATTTGATAATTAGAGCTCTCAGTCTACCCAAATGAATGACACGAAAGCCTCTCCCCTTAAAAAAGTTCTGTCAAGCCCAAGAGTCCAACCTTTGCTAGCTCGCTCTCTTTCTATTCCGCCTTGCACCGTCCGACTTCATCACTGCGTCGCCTTTGTGTCACCCTTCTTCGTGTTAATCTAGTTGTCGAACTTGCACAACTATGATATGAATTCATCTGTTGAGGCACTCATAGTGTCTTCTTCATTATGTATCTGCACAAAGGAATTCAGCTCCACTGGGTTGACGATGTGGCCTCCCCAAAGATTACACATCATTGCCCTTACATTACCTGACTTCGCTTGAGCTCAAGAAAAATTTCTCTCCTTCTCGTTCTTTCCCTCTTCTCATCTTAACTTGATCTATCCATTGTAGTTATAATGCTTGCTTCATAAAACAAAAAAAAATTTAAAACCCAAGTCTTACGAAAAGGAACTTAGGGTAATTTTGAGGCAGTTTTAGTTGTTTGAAGAAGCAGCTGTGTATAGTTGAAGAAGCAAATGATGTTCTAAAACTTTTAGCAAGTATTACAAACAAAAAAAATGAAAAAGTCTGATCGTAGCTTTCTAGCAACCACCGCATGTAGCCAGATTTGGTGGGAAAACGTAACTTTCAGCTGCAGTTATTTTAGAACACACGTGAAATGTAATTTTGCTAAAAAAAAAATAACCGCTGTTTGGCTTCACACTGCCGCCGCAAACGAACACTCAAAAAGTGTTAAAGTTCATACGTAAATAGGCTCATAATTGCAGAAGCACACATGCATGTAATCATGAAGATCTTACAATCTTCCTTCTATAATTCTGAAATATAGCCCAAAAAGATACAAACTTTTAGAACAAAATTTCACCAAAAGATTGTTAGAGAGGCCAATGGCACAAAGTTTATCAATAACCAAGGAACTTTCAATACAATAATGAAGAACCAAGCTTGATCCAAGAAAACTACTAAAAATGAAAAAGATATTTGCAGCGCATATTTAGTGGTAGTTTTTAAAAGTGTCGTCCAATAAAATAACACATGAAACCCTTTTGAAACTGTCATTTACAGATCTAATTGTGGAAAAACTGTGGGAATGCAAGGTTGATGAGATCGCTGCTAGCTGTGCAGCGATGAGATCGACATGTCATATATATCAATCGATCCTTCTCCTCCTTCTGCTCCTTCTGCTCCTTCTGCTCTGAAAGGAAGATCAACATAAATACCGTTCAAACTCTTACATACATAAAGGAAAGAAATATTTTCTATGCTATAATGCAGATATTGTAAAATGATTCTAAAGGACTTGTATTGGATACAAGGGGCAAAAAGAAAGGTATTTGAAGAAGTTAAATGAAAAAGGTGTTAAATTGTTCCTCTGATTTCTTTGCACTAGTCCCAAAATTCACGAAAGTGCAATTTGGTCGCGAGAATCTTTTTGTATGTGTTGAAATAGTTTCCAATGAGTACTATTTTGACTTCTATTAAAATAATTTGAGTACTAATTTAAACGCTTCCCAAAATTCATAAAAGTGCAATTTAATCCCAGAATCTTTTATTATGTGTCGAAATAGTCTCTAATGAGTATTATTTTGAACCCTATTAAAATAATTCGAGTACTAATTTATAACTTTTATAAACTTAAGACACTATTTCGACACATTGCTCAAAGATAAATATTTGAAGAGGCATAAAGGTTAGTCAATGTCTAACTGTTTCTGACATTGCTGATGAAACAAGTGTTGATATCACTAGTAGTGGTTTTATGGCTAATACTCTCATGCGAGCTAAGGGGTCTTGGGAGAACCATCAGCTTGAGTCGAAGAGCATAGAATTGGTGTTTTTACAGTATTTTCATAAAAAAATATCAACCAGTTGTTCTCCTAATTGGATGTAATTAAGTGGAATGGTGTTGTCAGTGATGTGATCATGTAGAAAATGATGATCAATATCGATATGTTTTGTCCTCGCACAGAAGATTCGGTTCTTGGTAAGAGATATCGTTGAGATATTGTCTTAATGCAAGGGGGTCGACTTGGATGGAGTAATTGTGAATTCTTTGATAAAACATCGAAGCCAAATAATGTCGGCAATAGCCATGGCAAGGGAAAGATATTCAACTTTACCTATCGATCTAGCAACTGTCGATTCTTTCTTAACTATCTTGAAAATAGGTGCATCTCCTAAGAAAGAACACACTCTGGTGATTGATTTTTTGTCGGACTGTTCTCTGACCCAATTTGCATCAGCATGTGTTTGCATTTGGAGATCCCTAGGGTTGATTTTCAAGCCAAAGTGACATGTACCATTCATGCAACGAAAAAGAAGAGTAGTTTGGGTGTAGTGAGATGTGGAGGGCATATGCATATGTTAACAAAGATGAACAACCTCATAGGCAATGTCAGGTCAGGTGACCATAAAATACTAAAGAGATCATGTGAGTTGACAATATAATGTTGTGTTGTGAAATGGTGGATTGGGTTCATCATGCCTTAATCGAGGATTTGGCATGGGTGTGCTGAGAGAATGTCAATCATGCATGCCTCCAATACAAAAAAAGTTGTATATCATACCTTTGTTGGCACAGGAAATATTGTTAATCGACTAGTTGAATATCAATGCCCAGAAACATAGCCAGCAGGGCCAAAATTTTTTAGCTAGAACTTGGAGGCAAGGCCTTTGGTAAGTGGGAGATGCGTCGAGGGTTGTTGTCGGTAATTAGATTGTCATCCACATATGTGAGAATGAAGGTGCAGACATTGTGTTGATTGTAGAGAAAAATGGTCGGGTCAACCTTGTTTATATGAAATCCACTTGAGGTGGAAAATGCTGAAAACAATGTGAACCATTGGCATTGTGCCTATTTGAGACCGTACAAGGATTTCTTAAGTAGGCATACATGATGGGGAAACTGTGAATCATGGAAACTCAGTTGTTGCATATAGTTTGTCTCATTGAGTGTGACATGTAGAAAGGCATTCAATATGCAAATTGGAGTGCAAACCAATTTTGATGAAGTGCGATTGTAAGGAGAATGCGGATTGTATGTGTCTTAGCCACTAACTAAATGTGTCAGAATAAATAATGTCATAAACTTATAGATTCCCTTGGGCAACAAGATGAGCCTTGTATCTTCTTATCATACAATCAGAGTTAACCTTTTTGTTGTATGTCCCTCATGAGTCGAGTATAACTCGATCAAGCGATGGAGGAGCAAGAATTCATGGGGCTTGACACTGAAGAGAATTGAGTTCATCAACCATAGCCTGCCGCTACTGAGAATCTTTGAATGCCTAAGCATGTGAAGTGGGATTGGAAAATGTCAACATGATTAATACACCTCTTTTGTCTCTCTCTATCTCTCTTCTTTCTTATGCTCTATTTCTTAGGGTGTGATTCATACACAAATAAGAATTCAACACTAATACTATTTCAATGTTTTATCATACCTTTTAGATTGTTTTAAGAGTTGAAACTTAATATTTATGTTTCAATGAAACTATGGTTTTTTTTTTGGTAGAATTACTAACTTTCCTGCAATTTCTAATCGAGTTCCTTGTAGATTATGTATCATTTTAACATAGGGGCATTTACATACATACCAACCAATCCCTATGTATTTACATATCTAATATCTGAACTTTATTTTGTACATGTATACCATCCAAGTCTTTCATATCACTGTAAGAAAAATCATTCTTTTAACCCTTAAAATGAAAAATACACTTTTTTTATGCATAGCTAATATGACATATACATAAAAACTAAAGTTTAGGTGTCAGATATGTAAATGCACAGGAATAGAGTGGTTTTTATGTAAATCTTCCTTCAATATATTGTGATTTGTGCACTGTGCGAGTGTAGAGAGAGAGAGAGAGAGAGAGAGAGAGAGAGAGAGAGAGAGAGAGAGCATTCTAAACCATATATGCTTTTTGTTTTTTGGGGGCATTTGCATGCATACAACACAATTCATATGTATTTACATATCTATCACCTAAACTTTCATATTTGTATTTTAGACATTCAGAATTTTAATATCACATCAAAAGCACTTCAATTATTATTTTTTAATAATTTAAATATGCCTTTTCCGATGTTTTATAAATGTAAATATCAAACTTTAGGGTTTTAATATGTAAATGCATAGCAATTGTGTGGTGTGTATGTAAATATTCCAAAGTTTTTTTTAATTATTATTTTTTTTCTGCAGCTTATTCTCATGCAAATTGCTCGTGTTGTGAAATTTTATGACAAAGAAACGAGAATCAACACGAATTCAGAAGAAAAAAAAAGAGATTTAATGAGGTTGAGCAAAGATGACTATGTCTTGAGGAGCAGAACGGTGACTTTCTTTCAATTTTAGAAAAGAATACAACATACTCCTTTAGGGTTACAATACACACATATATATATATATATATATATATATATATATATATATATATTTATTTAAATGTGTATAATATATAATTACAAAATTACTTCACCGCGAGGGCGTTGCCCTCGCACCCCCAACACATATAATAAAACTCTCCCTATTGGACAAATTGCGTTTTTACAGCTTTTTCATAAGCTGTCGTTGAACTCTGTGTTTTGACAACCTTTTCATAAACTGTCGTTGAACACTGTGTTTTCCAACCACTTCTGGTTAGATGCGGTGACTGTTTTTAGTTGTGGTCTAACTTAAAAAACAACAAAAATTGTGATAGTCATCGCAGTTTTTTTAGCATTTTAATGAGATGGAGTTGGTCCAAACAGACTCTGGAATATAGCGTTATTTGGTTATTTTATTTAATCAATACAAGTTCATAACTACAAATATATAAAAAAAAGCTAATAACTGTTTTAAAAAATATTTTAAAAATTCTAAAATTTTAACCAATTTGATAACCAGGCGTGAATTATATTTTGATTTTTTAAACATTATATTATATTCAAATTATCCAAGAGTTTCTAAATAAAAAAATAAAAAATTAGGAAATAAAAAATTCCCAAATTCGTGGAATGAATCTAGTCAAAATTGTCGTCTATGTTCTCGTTACTTTTAAAGTGTAGAATAGGCAATCTGTAATTCTATATTATTTTTGGTTAATTTTATCTGGACTTTTAAGCATCCCTTTATATTTTAAACATTTATTTGAAATATTAAGCTGATAATTTTTTTTATCTAATAATTTTTCTAGGCTGATTTGAACATAAATATATGAGAGGGGGCATTTACATAAATACCGCACAATTCCCATTTATTTACACATCAAACAATTAAACATTCATATCGACTTGCTCATCGTGCTTAGTTCACGTTTCACTTACCGATTCGAGCTCGAGTCAGCTTGGCTCAATTACACCCCTATGTTGGACAGACATCTTACAACTTAAGAACACGAAAATAGGATAGGCATATACCGGAAATATAGAATACGAATATCCTTTAAGGCATAACATGTAATGTACATAATGAGCTCGCATATGAAAGCGAGATTGTTAAGGCATGAGAATGCCTTTAGTCTTCCATTATATAGCTAAAAAATGTATTGGGCATAAATATTATGTTATTGACTCTTAACCATAAGCTAAGCCTTTATGTTAAGTTTAAGGATGAGTAATATTATATTAAACCCTAATTTGACCTCTCTTAAGTTCATTCCCGTTGACAAATAGCATCAAAAGTGATAGTTTGACTATAATACAAAACAAAAAAAGAATACAATTAGATATACATATGAGAGTTGATCTTTCTATTACAATGAATAAAAGTCAAGAGTGGGTGATCTATTAGAGAGACAGAGTAATGGCCAAAGTGGAGAGTTGAGATTATCAAAATGCATGCGGTTTTGAGTTTAGTCCCACATTAGAAATATACATTTCACTTTTCTAAAAGTTAATAGAATTGGTTGATGCAGATGTAAAGTTTAAAGTTTTGGTTTAAAATATGTAAATACATATGAAGTCATATGTATGTAAATGGGCATATTTATACATGTATATATATGTATGTATGTATGTACCTACCTTGTACCCTAACTTGTTGGTTGACATCTGCGAGTCAGTTGAAGTCCCCTAAAATCAGGGGTTCCAATCCACCTCTGGCGACTGATGCCTCTAAAAATTCATAATCTAAAGCTCCAAAATTTAAGAAAGCGTGACCTATGACTTTTAAAGCTAAACCTCAACCAACATTTGACCTAATTTCTCTCAAAAACACTCAATCTCTCAAGTCAAACTAAGATCCTTATTCTCCAAGAAAAGACATCCCTAAAAAACTAATCCCAATTTGTTTCACAAGTCTATTGGTTTCAAAACTTAGTTTGAAATTGTGATTTACTTATCTACATATTGATCAAGCAACCATATATTATTTATTAAAATTTTTTATCTAAATAATGATGAAGTATGATTGCAATATTAATATATTTCTTACTAATTAAGCTTAGCTCAAAGATTGTGACATTCTTTGATTTTACATGTGATAGTGATGTCATTGATTTTATTTTTTTAATATGATTAGTTTATGGGATGATTTCTTGTAAGTTTTGATTTTATTATTATTATTTATTTTTTTGTCTTGCTTGGTGATTGTTTTCTTAATATATATGATTAGAGGATAAGATGTGATTGGTAACTACCACTTAAAACAATAGGCTCCTTTTGTGACATTCACAACCATTTTTATGACTTAAATTAAGCAGAAGAAGTCAAGCTTGAGAAGTCATCCATGTTTTATTATTTTTATGTTAAACGGGGGCATTCGGCGGGTCTGGTTTGGAGTGGGTCAGACTTATTTGAGTTTTGACCGATCAAAGCTGGCTCGGGTCTGGCTTGAGCCCGAATTCTATTTAGAATTTCATAGCCAGATCCACCCACTAAATGAGCCAAGCTAGCCCGCTTGCTAGCCAAATTTCTATTTTTATTTTTTAAATCAAGCCCGTCCATAGCTCGCGAGCTTATGGCGAGGCCACCGGGTCACTAGCTTAAAAGATCATCTTCATTTCATTTTCCTTATATACAACAAAACACTAGAATTTCATAATTAAATTAAGGGAAAAATGCAAAGAGGCCACCCATAACATTGCTATTTACAAAACAAATATCTAAATGAACAAATTTGTGAATGCCACTTTAAAAAAAGCTCCATAAAAGTCTCATTAGAAAAGGAATATTTTGCGGATGTATCGTGACCGTTAATTACATGTGCCATGACATGACACATGATGCATCACTAATAAAAGAGATCACATCAAACATAGATATTTATCTAATTTTAAATATTATGAAATTTAAATAATTGGGCCACAAATTTCATGATTTGATTATGTGATCATCTCAGCACTGTTCAATGAATTTCGACTAAATGATTAAATTTAAATTTAATAAAAAATATTTAAATTTATAATTCAATTTTAAGAAATATATGCTTATGCAAGCCACCTTGGCTTACTAATTACTTACATAACACCAAATTCTTATTGATTTACTTATCTCACACATAAAATTTCATTTTATAAAAGCCCCTTTAATAATTTTATGATCATTATTTTCTAGATAAAAATACAATTAGAGTTAAGATTGTTGTGAAAAAATGATGATAATAAAGCGAAAAATTGGATCGAGAAAAATCACAAAACAGAAAAGACAGCGGAAACACATATTTACGTGGTTCGGCAAATTGCCTACGTCCATGGAGTTGCAGATGATTTTATTAATTTGAAGAACAACATCTGTCGATCACCTCGACAATTACAGGAAAGAACTCTTTCTCTCTCCGCTCCTCCTCTTCTTCTCCCTCTCTCTACTCGAGAGCTTCAAACCGAAGCGCACCAGAAGAAGAACCTGGATAGCTATCAATGCCGAAGGGGATAACAAGGGGAGCTAGCGTGCCTATTTATTAATTTCATCATGTCATTAGACCCGTTGAGAAACTAATCAAATAATTAATGAAGCTCATTAATTATTTTATTTTCTCTTCTACGACAAATCATAAAAGGAATTAAGAACAATTAATTTAGCAATTAAATTCGAGTATGAAATCCAATTTGTTGTCAAACATGAGAAAATGTAAATTTGAGCAGTTGGCCGATTTCCATATTCGCAACAAAGATAATATATGATACACCTAAATATACTATAAATATACTCTTAAACCTAAATTCATAGTAAATGTAAGTATCTTGGGAATACATAACGGGTCGAATCATGACCTGATTTCTAGAAACACTTCAATGTGTGACCTGTTTCTGTAATAATATTGATGTTTCTATTTTAATATATCAATTAGAGTTAATCCTCCGCCATTAAATCAACCGGCCCCCCATTTTTTTATTATTTTAATATTTTAATTTGTTTTTAAATCGTTTATCGGGTTAAATATCGTGTTCAAATACCCGAATGAAGTTTGACTTCCACTCGGTGGACCACCTGACACAAGTTAACAATAATTTTATAATAATGATGGATAGATTGTAATTAAAATAATATACTTTGAAGTATCCGTTAATGCTCTCTTATACGACAAATTGATCATATTTATATCTAATTTTTATTCTGTTTTAATATTTCATCTTATTATTTTTTGGAAGTATTTGCATATATATATATATATATATATATATATATATATATAGATATTGAGAGAAGCATTTCGTGAGTTTTTGGGCGACCGAATCTTGGCAGGCAAAGTGATATAGTATAATTGTGTTGGAGAAGATAATCCCGAACAAAATGTAGATCGATCTCGGTGTGTTTTAGTAGGGGCATGAAAAATTGGGTTGAGGGTAATGATGATAATTGACGTATTATCATAATAGATGGGTGTCAGAGCTGTTGAGCCATATGGTGTCGGTGGTTGCTGCAATAAGAGCTTTGTATTCGTTTTTTTGTTTTTCTGAACAATCCAAGAGATGAGATTGTTGTCGAGGAAGAAACAATAGCTAGAAGTGGATCTTATATCGTCAATATTGTCCGCCCAATCAGCATCGGAGTAGCATTGAAATTGTAGATCTCCCTTGGTGAGTTTAAGGCCATGGTGACTGGTTGTTTTACGATAGTGAAGTACCCTTTTTATGAGTTGAAAACGGTAGATAAGGGGTTGGTGCATTTGTTGGCATATGAGGTTGATGGCGAAGGTGATGTCCGACCATGTAACAGTGAAGAATTGGAGCGGCTCGACAGGTTAACAATAGTGAGTGAGCTTAGGATATTCTTGCTTAGAGTGTGCCCGATTTAAACTTGGTGGGGATAGGTGTATGAAGAGGCTTGCAATGTTCCATAACCATTTGTCTTAAGAGAGAAGCAATATAGTTTGTTTGAGTGAGGAAATAATTGTGAGAATTGTGGTGAATTTGGATGCCAAGGAAATTGTTGACTTCACCAAGATCTTTGAGCTGAAATGCAGATTTTAGGAGTTAAAGGACATTGAAGAGGGTTGTGGAATCATTACCAGTGAAGAAAATGTCATCGACGTAGACTAAAAGATACATTTGGGCTGCATTGCAATGTTATACGAGAAGAGAGGGGTTGACTTTACTCATTTGAAAGCCTTGAAGCTTGAGGTGATTGGAGAAGGTTGAATACCATTGTCGGGGTGTCGTAGAAGGCTTTTTTGAGTAAGCATATATGGTTTGGATACTGATTATCTTGAAAACCTTGTGGTTGCTATATGTAGAGAGTTTCATCAAGAGAGCCATGAAGGAAAGCATTAGATATGTCGAGTTGTTTGATCGACCTATTGTGAGTAAGAGCAAGCGTTACAAGAATTCGGGTGGTCAGAAGCTTTTAGCGATGGGATTGAAGGTCACATTGTAGTTGATGTCAGGCTATTGTTTGAACTCCTTAGCTACGAGGCAAGCTTTATGGTTGGTGATTGAACTGTCTAAATTGAAATTGGTTATGTATGTTCACCTGCAACCAATGATGTTGTGATTTGATGCTAGAGGGACCAATTGTCAGGTTCCTTGGCTTTAAAAAGCATGAAAGTCACAATACATGGCTTTCCGCCATTGAGGCTACTTTACAGCTTCTATAGAGTAGCTAGGATTGGTGGTAAATGAGGTAGCAATGTTTAGATCAAGAATGTGTCTAGGGTTGAGAGAGCCAGTTTGAGCTCGTGTAAGCATGGGGTGACGGGCGATTTGCTTTGGTGGTTCACTATTAGATAGATCTGTGATAAGAGTGGATGTCAGTGAGGATTGTTGATTTTAAGCAAGTATCAGTGAGAGTGCTACAGGAGGTGGTTGGGCGGGTGGGTGAGCTACGGATGGATATGCAATAGATGCTTGGGCAGAAATTTGAGCCGAAGCAGATGGAGCAGATACGATGATGAGTTGTTCTATTTGGGAGTGAGATAACTGAGTCGTGTGGGAAGGGGAGATTCATGAGGTGATGGGGATTTAGGTGCACCTGGGAAGGATGTTTCATTGAAGAGTACATTGTAATAAATAATGATATTTTGAGTTTGAGGATTGAAACACTAATAGCCTTTGTAATTAGGAGTATATCCAATGAAGATAATAGTGAGGCAGTGGATAAAAGTTTATTGGACATGAGGGGTTTTTTTCAAGGAAAGCATAGGCATTGTATGTTTGAAGATGTACGAAGATGGTTCATGAATGATATAAAAGTTCATATGGCGATTTTTAATTCAAAATCTTAGAGGGAATGAAATTGATGAGATAAATTGTTGTAGTTAGAGCTTTAACCCATAATTTTAGGGAAAGATGAGTGGTTAGTAAAGGAGTCCTTTTGGGTTCGATGAGGTTCCTATGTTTGCTTTTGGCAACTTCATTATGTTGAGGTGTATTGGGACAACTGAGTTGGTGTTGGATGCCTTGTGAGAGAAGGTATTGTTTGAGATGTTGAGAAAAGTATTCTCCACATCTATTGAAGCGTGGAGTTTTAATATTCTTGTTGAAGTAATTTTGAACAAATTTGTGAAAGGTTATTATAGTTGTTGTAGTTTCTAATTTGGCATGCATTGGGAATATCCAACATTGGCTTGTGTATTCATCAATTAAAGATAGGTAGTACTTGTAACCTTGAATAGAAGTATTGGGTGCAGGACCCCATACATCAGAATGAAGCATGGTAAAGGCTATTTTTGATCTAGAAGTAGACTTATAGAAAGGTAGTTGATGACATTTAGCTAAAGTAAATTCATTACAAGGAAAATTCATAAGTAAATTGGCTACATTTTTATCAAGTTTAGAGATGTGAGATGTGGCTTCTGGATGAAGATGTCCCAAGCATTGGTGTCGAGGTTGAGAGGGTGAAACAGAGAGATTGTGGACAGCAGAGTGAGCTTTGATTGGATATTGACCATTTTTAGGTGGTCCTTCAAGAATTGGTTTATTTGTCTTTTGTTCCTTGATAAGAAAACCATATTTAGTGAAGATGATGGTGCAATCATTATCAGAAGTAAGCTTATGGACATATTTACGCCTATGAGCAAGATTGGGTGAGTAGAGGAGATTTGGATAAACAGCTTAATTTTGAGTGTAGAAAGTAACTCTTGACCGATGTTTGTAATGAGATGATTGGATCCATCACCAACTGATATGATGTTATTCCCTTGATAATGTATAGGCTGCTATACTTTCTCCAAGGTGGATGTGAGGTGAGATTTAGCTCCACTATCAAGAATCCATTCTTCTAGTTTGGTGGTGTTTAGGATAATTATTTCAGATTTTGGAGATGAATAGGTGTTGAAGATATTTTGATGTCAGCACACTATATCAGTGTCCAACTTTGTCGCAAATTTGACTTACATTTCCCGAGGTGGTGGAAGAAGTGTTTTGGCCTCCCCTTACAGGTTAAAGGTTAGTGTGGTTGTGTTCACTTCTATTGTTCTGATCACTCCAACTAAAAGTGCCTCACCCACCATTGTTAGTAGAATAATAGAGTGCAATGAAAGTAGCATTCACTTCTTTTGATTGCTCGATAATGAGATTTCTTTGTTGCATAATAGGGAGTAGATTTCATCCAGATGAATGGGTTCTGATTTGGTTCAGAGGGCTATCTTAAATGACTAATAGGTTGATGATAAGCCATTTAGGGTGTGTAGGATTATTTCCTCTATATCTATGTGTTCTCTAATAGTGGTTATATTATCCACTAAGGATTTGATTTTAAGTGGGTATTGAGACATTGTAAGATCCTTTATTGAGATTTCATGTAGAGTGTTTCTTAAATGAAGGACTCTAGATCAATTGCTTGCTTGAAGGCTTTTGGAAAGTGTGCCCCAAATCTCCACCAATGATTCAAGATTGAGAATGCATGGAAGGATGGATGGAGAAATCATTGAGTATGTAACAACAGATAGATTTTGATCGATCAACTATCATTGAAGAAAATTAGGATCCGTGTAGGGGTTACTATTTGGATGTTGATGTTGTATAGGAGGACAAATTTCAGCCCCATCCAAGAAACCATCGAACTCGTTGGCTTTAAAGAGCTTATATTTTTTAGACCTCCATGTTGGATAGTTCTCACTTGATAGTTGAATGCATGTGATGGTTTTTACGTTTGACATCAAGAATTTAAAAGCTAATGGGATTGTTATTTCATTCATGTAGGATGACTGTGAGACTTCTAATCGTTGGATGATGAGTTTGGGGTTTGAGACATAATTGCAGAAGTAGGGAGGAAGCTTGATTTGCCTGTTGTTCTGCATCTCATCCTTGCTCAATTTGAGGTGAAATTGGTCCTAGCCATGAACTAGAAAAAATCGGGGCACATATTGGTGTTAGGCTATGATGGAGGGTGTGAGATTAAAGGATTTTGATTGCGAAAGGGGTTTTAAGTACTCGTGAAGCTTTTGGGAGGGTTAATTTGGAGTTTTTGTGAGGTTGGTGTCAAGGCAATAAGAAGCCTTGGATTTCAAATAGCAAATTAGGACAATGGGGTGGTGGAGGTGGCTTGAAGATGATGGGGATGAGTTGCTTTTGGTTGTGGGAGGCTTTTTGCTATTGAAGGCTAAGGGCCTAGGTAGTTTGTTAGAGAGCTTGAGTGTGTATGGAGGCTTTCTGGTTGGGACTTTTTTATAGCCATGGGAGGCCATGGGAGAGGCTTTGGTATGCTTGAGGATCTCTTGTGGATCTGCAGAGCTTGAGCAAAGGGAAGAAGATGGCTTGGGCAGAGGTAAATAAGCTTTCCCTATTTTTAATGCATTGAGCATATTGGGGCTCCAATGATCATGGAGGTGACATGACAAGACCTAAAGTTGACTGGGGAGGGCTTGGACTTGGTGGCTTGACTCAGTTTTGGTCATATATGACTCTTCTTGGGTTTTATTTGGGTTGGTTTGACTAAGGTGACACTTGGTGGCTCTTTTGATTAAGTGTCCATGACTTGTCTTTTAGTGTTTGTTCTATATTTAATTTGCTTTTAATTAATTCTTATTTAAGTTGTAGTTTTTGGCATCATTTTTGGATATCACGAGTGCAGTGCATCCACTTGCATGATTCAAGATGACCTATGGTTTGTCTGTAGCATCTGGTACCTCAAGACACCCACCCTGAACTCTCTAGCGCTTATTCAGTGCAAGAAGCTAGAGTTGGTGACGATTTAACCTTACCCGGGAGGACCTGCCGTCAGAAGACTCATTCAGAACGTGAGACATATTCAATGCTCATTCTAGTGTTCAGTAGTCATCACACGTCTATCTGGAGCCTCCCATGGCAAAAGCAAGCAACAGGGTCCTCCCATGCGTGCTACAAGAAAGTTACGGTTTGGAACACCCTACCCGCGTCATGGTTTAGGACGACCGTTGGAAATGATTTCCTTGGCGAATGGCTGACTAATTCAATTTCAGAGTTATGGGACTACTTTTCACTCACATGGAGTCTCTCATAGCTTGCAGATCGAAAATATCCTTCGTCGGACATTCTCGACGAAAATCAAGGTTTCAGTGTTAGACCGACGCCTAGGCGCCACGCCTGGGAGCCTAGGCACCCAAAATGCCTCCTTGGACATCCAACCCCAAGCGCCTAGAATTCTGATGCTATGTCCTTGGAATCTTGGCGGCAAACTAAGCGCCTAGGCACCAATTCCGGGCACTTAGGCACCCAAAAACACAAATAATCAACATTTTCCCAAGAGCATGAAGTCCGAAGCCATCTGGATAGTACCTAGGTGTCAAACCTGGCCCCATGGCGCCAGATTGCTGCCCAGGCATCAGTCACTTCTCAGGTGATAGAATATAACCATTTTTTACCCCATTTTAACCCCAGAGGTAGCCAAAATGGCACTGGTCGTGATTAAGAGCCTTGGGACGGTAAAAGAAGGCATGAAATGCCTCTATTACCTTCCTTTTAGAAGCATCATAGGGCTTCTGTCGAGGGCCTTTTAGTCAATTTCTGAGGCATGTTATCTTAAACTAAGGAAAATCCCACTTTTTCCTCTCTCTCTCGCTCGAGCTCTCATACCACAACTCAGTCCAACTTTGAGCTATAGAAGTAAGCAACGAGAAAGAAGAATGAGAGTGTATATGGCCTAGGCGTGAAGAGCATTACATTTGAGACCGAGCACTAGTGTGCAATTGTGGGTGGCCCTAGCTCATTACAGATTCAACACAATAAGCCCGTCAGGCATATCAGTGTCATGAATGAAGGGATCTGTCAGGTGTGTGAAGACCAACATATGGTTACTGATGGTCTAGCACATTTGACGAAGAGTTTTGATCATCGGGGCAAGTGGCATATGAGTGTTGTGAATGAAGAGAAAGAGAATGATTAGAAATTTCATTATGTGTTTGATGATGTCTCCCATTGTAGGGGTTTATGTTTTTTTTCTATTTATGTGACCATTCATTACGTGTAGTTGTGAACATTGAACATTTGGATCCATATTTGTTAAGTTAAGTTTGTTATCATTATTTACACTTATTGTTTATGTATTTTTTCAGTTGTTATGATGGAAATGTGATTATACTGCTTGTATTTGTTATGTGTAGGTATGTGAAAATTTGATCATTATTTTGCATTTTTTTTGTTTCTCACAGGTTTGAGTCGGAATAATATAAAAAAGTTAGACTCAACCCCCAATAGTTTGAATAATACTGATTGAAAATTTTCACCATTATTTCAATGCTAATTCATGTCGAACAGTAGTTGACTCAAATTTGTGCTGACTGGGGTCGGATGCAAAAATTTATGCTAATGTTGTGTTGGTCAGTTATCCAATGACACTTTAAAATGATGATAATTATAGACGCTAAATTCGACGCAAGAAAATGTCTGACACAAAGGCGACGCTTATACAGTTACAGAACCTAAATTTAACGACAAATTATTTTAGATCCTAATCTTTAGCAATGGATTTGTGCTTGATTAGTGTTGGATATTTCTGACATTCAACATAAATCTTAAAGTGAAAGGCGACATGGCCAAAGTCAAATAAGCCGCGAGGAGGACAAAAAAATGACTAAATGATACGAGCTCAAACCATGCAATAAAAAATGAGACAAATAGGCAACCGAAACTAGGGGTGTAAACGAGCCGAACTCGTGTTCAACTCGTTTATATTTCGAGTTCAAAAAATGTGTTCGTGTTCGACTCGTTTGCTTAATGAGCCGAACACGAGTTGTTCACGAACAAAGAGTCTTTTTAACAACCCTAATCATGTAGACATAAGACAATAAGTGTTTGTGCAAGATTTAAAAATTATTAATTATATTAAAACATCATTTGAATCTAATTTAATAATTTTTTTTCTATTTTCTTTGTAGCCTTGTAGTCAATTATATTTTTTTAAAATACTACTTAATATATATATATATATATATATATATATATATATATATATATATATATATATATATATATATATATATATAAACTTGATTAGTAGTACTTGGAGCCAAAATGAGCCGAACAATGATTAACAGTTGAGTCATACCAACCGGCCGACCCATATTAACTAAAATCAGGTGACCAAGCTAACCCCAATTGTTCGAGCCGATTTAAATCAATCGAGCCAATCTTGCCTATTCGAAGCAAATTAAACTTAGTTGGCTGACTCAAAGATCAGTCGAACGATAAGCTCATATCTGTAAAAAACTATAAATGTCCTAGTACGGGCCCTATTAAAGTTAGTGGCAAAACTATAACGTCATGATACAATGTAAATTTATGTGATTTTACTGTATTAAATATCATAATTTCTTCTTTATATAACATGATTTTATACTTGTGTAAGGTTCTTTGTAGTATTTTACAAGTTGTGGGTCTCGAGCGTGGGTAATAAAGTCAAACACGAAGTCACCAAAGTGGGGTGATCATCGTAACCACATTGGATCTAGATGTAATTACGTCAAGTGGTCGATAAACCCATCATAACTATGTCAGACCTTGACATAGCTAATATCGGGTCTAACGTAACCACGCAACCTCGGGCATGGTTGCACCATCACCAGCTAAAGTTCGGATTTGGTAAGAATTTCTTGGCTTTTTGGGGCCTCGTCTATATAAGAAATGCATTGGCACAACCTTAGGGACTTCTGAGCTGTTGAAGGTTATTTCTCTTGAGGTATAATGGGAGTCTTTGTCAACCCTAGGATTTTTTGCTAATAGTACTCCTTGGAAAAGATTCCTAGGGTTGGTTTCTTTGTGAGTTTTTTTTTAAATTTGTGAGGCGAGATTGAATGCAATTGTACAAGTGATCTTTAAGTAGCTTGTATTGAACGAAGAGGTTCATGGTGTATTAAAAGAATAGATTGGCTAGAGTGTGAGTGTTATGTACATCTTGCACTGCATTCCTTGTATTGACTTAATAAATTACTTTGTACTTTCTTATTTCAGGCAACATGTCTTACTTAGCCTATGTCAGATCATAATAAGAGTTGGAAACTGTATTGCAGTTAAGAGGAACTTAACCTTGCAACGTTTCCCAAGAATCTTTTAGTCCTCTATCTTGGTTGAAAAATCTCAATGGCAATATGTCTATTTCACCTGACTATTGTGTGTTAATCTACTTGTTCTTTTGGAGGATAGTTCAAAGTCATAGGTCACAAGTAAATTAAGATAAAGAAGTTAACACACCAACATAGAAAATTAAAGCACTGAAATGACATATAGGGAACAAAAATTTATAGGATAAAATGCAAGAAAGCCTCATGTCTTACATCACATGAGTATGAAAGCAAGATTAACTAAAATGCCTGAGACTAAAAGTACAAAAACTTTTATTGCAAGCATAAATAGGAATTTATTGCATATGTACAAAAAGGTTACACCTGATCAATTCAGTGTTACAATACACCGCGATCCTCTCCGTTTAATACAAATAATTCAAAGAACTCCTCTCATACAATTGCACTCAAATCTCTCCTCACAAAATCTCAAAAAACTCACAAAGAAACCAACTTTAGGAATCTTTTTCAAGAAGAATCATTGGAGAAATACTAAGGTTGACAAAGAATCTCTTTAAATTTTAAGTGAAGCACCCTACAACAAATCCAGAAAGTCCCTCAAAAGTTGTGTCAATGCATCCCATATATAGATGAGGCCCAAAAAGCAAATAATTCTTGTCATATCTAAACTCCGGCTGTAGGTGGTGTAACCATGCCCGTGGTAGACGTGGTTGTGCCAGACCTGACATAGCTACACCAAGGTCTAGTATAGTTATGGCGGGTCAACCAAGCATCCAACGTAATTACACCCAGAACCAGCATGGGTACATCGGTCATCCCACTTTGACGACTTTGTGTTTTTGACTTCATTACTCTTGCCCAACGCCTCTAATCTACAAAATACCACAATGAACCTTCAACAAGTGCAAAATAATAATAAATAAGGGATACAATATGGTTATAGCTCTCATGTGGGCCTTCTTATTTCTCTAACAAGTTTATATAAGTGTAATAATAAAAGACATGCAATTATCATTTCAAACTCGCAGAGTTCGATAGGATTGAGTGAGTAAAAGAATGAGAAGGGAGAAAGCACAGGTTACTGGAGCGTTGGGAGTAGAGATATTTACATATTTACACTTAAATTTCAATTTTTACAAATATATCATGTTATCTAAGCATGAATAGGTGTAATTCAATTTTTAAATTTTAAAATAATCATATTTTATTTTTCATGAGATATAAAAGATTTTGGTGGTATAATTATAAAATATAAGGTGTTGGCCTTAGATTGTAAATATATATGTTTTGAGTGGAATGCATGTAAATGATCAATAGTATAAAAGCATAACATGATAGGCGTGCCGTCGAAAGTGGCATCTGCGTAATTTCTGATAATTAATAGGGCATTTCCCGAACAACCTTGAGAACGACATCGCACGTAAAGATACCTTCAACCGCATAGAGTTCTTATGCGTGCTTCCCCGCACGCCGTTAATTATACCCAAGCAGTTGTAATTGATAGCTCTGATCCATGGTCGGTTAATCGGACGGTCATTTCTTATTCTCGCATAATTATAAACGTACGGTTAATCTGATAGATTTCAAACCTGTTGCTCCCTGGTGGACTTTATCCTCAAAACATATCTTTATTACCTTTTCTCGGAGGTGAAATGGAGTCCAGCAACGATCGGACTCCCACTGAGAAGAAGAAGAAGGAGAGAGAGAGAGAGAGAGACAGAGAGTGGAAGTGAAAAGGGGAATAGGAAGAAGAGAGGCGAATCGCTCGAGTCAGCGAGATAGGAATATGGTCGGGGAGAGCAGGGCAAGGGGGAGAACCAGCGATACGGCTGCCGGCAGAGGGTGGTGGGCCGACGACATGAGCTTGAACCTGTGCAGGGCGATGGAGTCGGAGTATGTTCGAAGGCATCACAGGCATGAGCTGATTGAGAATCAGTGCAGCTCCGCCCTGATCAAGCACATCAAAGCCCCGGTTCATCTGGTGAGATCTCGGGTCCTATTTCTTTAGGGTTTAGGTTTTCTTGTGAGATTAATCGATCAGTTCATTTGCTTGATGTGGATTGTTGAGCTAGCTTATGATTTTTATTTTTATTTTTATTTTTTTTGGGATTTTGAAGGTATGGTCTCTGGTGAGGAGATTTGATCAGCCGCAGAAGTACAAGCCCTTTGTGAGTAGATGTGTGGTTCAAGGGGATTTGGAGATTGGAAGTGTTAGGGAAGTGAATGTGAAGTCTGGGCTTCCGGCCACTACCAGTACTGAGAGGCTAGAGCTGCTTGATGACGATGAACACATATTTGGGATCAAGATCGTTGGAGGGGATCATCGATTGCAGGTTTGATTGAAATTTTTAGCAATTAAATTCTGCAAAAATGGTTTGTCGGATCACATGTTCGGTTAACTTAACTGTTCTATCATTGTT
This sequence comes from Phalaenopsis aphrodite, assembly GCA_003013225.1. Lineage (NCBI taxonomy): Eukaryota > Viridiplantae > Streptophyta > Magnoliopsida > Asparagales > Orchidaceae > Phalaenopsis > Phalaenopsis aphrodite. Next base: position 76,577 of record NEWO01000563.1, read on the forward strand.
TTTTGTTTTTTTTTTTTTTTTGAATTTCTCCAATTTATGAAGTGGTAATTTCTTTCTTTTCCTCCGCTATTTTTCACTAATCTAGAGCAGTTTTCGTTAAAATTCTTATACCGCGGACTCTGGTTTCAGCTCATATACTTCTTGAATTCTCCCTCACATCATAAGAATGAACAAAAGTTCTTGAATTCCCCATTTGTATACTCTATCCTGTATCTTTTTAATTTTGTTTTCTTCTGCAACCACTGGTCATATTCCTTAAATCATCCACTGCTTTAAAGCTTCCAATATAGCAAAAAGCCAAATTTCCTTTGCTGGAATCTTTCTTTCCTCGGTTCACATGCTTCGGTCAGATTATATAACTTATTATATATATATATATATATATATATACATACATATATATACATACATATTTATTTATTTATTAGTAGTAGTTTTTATTACTACTTTGTTTCTTTTTATAGGTATTTTCCGACAAGAATTGGTGGAGCTAATTTAAAAAAAAAAAGGTTTTTTTTTTAATGGAATTCGTTCAAAGGGTATTTTGCATAATTAACCTCAAACTCATTCTGAACAAAGATTAGGATCTTATGACCCAATGTTTTTCATGAATAATTATATCGAATTATGGGAACTAATTTGCTGAAAATTGAAAAGATATCTGATATGAACTACTATTAGTGGGACAATTAATCATCTTTCACCAAAAGTTTTAATTTTTTCGTTGCTGGTTTAATGATTCATGATTAGGACTTCTCATATGGCTAGTGACAACACCAAGACGTTTGGTATTTATTACTCTATTGATTGAGGGAGTAGATATGTTTTCAAAATTCCTTTTTTTTCTTTCCTTTTACTTTCATTCATCATCCTTAGGGGCTCTCTAGTGACGAATTTAAGTGATGCTTAACTTAAAACATTTTGGGTATTTAATAAATCCAGTTTCTTCTTAATTCCTCTCATTTGTATCTTAAATCCGAGATTTATTAAGGTTTTGTTTGGGTTAGCGGTGCGGTGGACCACACTTTCAAGGGTTTGGTATGTTTTGTCAGTTTTTTTTTAAGGGGATGACTTTCAGAAAGCTGCAGTCAAAAATTTTGAAAATAAAATAAATTTGTGATAGTCATCGCAGTTTTTTGAATAACTACATCATAACTACATCTTCAAACAGCTACAGTCACCTTAAACATATCCTAAACCTTGCTGTTGGCAGAATTCAGTAAATCCGGCTTTACAGGATCTAGTAAAATTGTTGCAAGACAAGCTCTTAGTAGAAGTCAAGTAATTTAGAGAGTAGGAAGGATGACCCCATTGCTCATTTCTCTCATTTTGTGTGGAATAGAACTACTCATCAATCGTTACCGTCCACCCTGAGTGCATCGACGGAAGGCCCGGCACCTTGGTCATCGAGTCGTTTGTCGTCGATGTTCCCGATGGAAACACGAAGGACGAGACGTGCTTCTTCGTTGAGGCCCTCATCAAATGCAACCTCAAGTCTTTGGCCGACGTATCGGAGCGCCTCGCCATGGAAGATCACACCGAACCCATTGATCTGTGATGATAATTTTTATCTTTGCTCAATTGCTTCTTAATTCTCTTCTTCTCTATGTTTGTTTTAGAGCTGCAGTTTAAGGAAATCACTGTAAATATTTGTTGACATTTTCTTGTTCTCTGAAACAAAGTGAGCTTTTGAATCGAACCTCTATTTTTATATCTTGCAGGGTTTTTTCCCTTATATTTCTTGAATGTTTTGATAGTTGATGACATGGGTGCTAATTCGTGTGGAAATTGAATAAATAAGTTTACTTAGAATTTTTATTCAATTTATTAATTAGGTGTGAGTATATAGAATGAGGATTGTTAATTGCTTGAAAATTGATTTGAATTTAGGCTCAAATCGAAATAAATGAGCCGAGATAGAAGATAAAATTTTGAATCACTATTATGGCTCAAAAACTGATCGTTAATGCCATAGAGGTTAGGGATGCAAATTTAATGAATTTAGCTCAAAAATTGTAATCGCTCGAAAATTTATTGGTATTGAGATCAGATCGAAGTAAATGAACTGAGCTACAAGTCAAAATTTTATATCAAAATTTTTTTCGAGCTGATTTTGAGCCGACCCTAAGTTGGCTTGAAATTGATTTGTTAACAGCCCTAGCTAGGGCTTGAGCGAGCTCAGGCTTGGCTTGTGTTGCACTCATTCGAAATTGCTAGAGTTTTTATCGAAATTAACTTCTGAATAGTATATTCTTGTTCGACTCGATTTAAATATTTTTATTCATGACTCGTATAATTAATTGAAAGAAGTAGATGCAGGTTGTTAGATTCGAACCATAATCAAATCTATACAGAAGTAGATGCAGGTTGTTAGATTCGAACCATAATCAAATCTCTACAGAAGAAGACACATAACCACGTTACCAAACGAGCTGTGATTTAAGATTATATATAAATATATATAATATATTTATATATATATAATATATATAACATATTATTATATAAATAATTATGCAATTTTTTTATTTCTATTTAAAGCAAGCCGAACGCTAGGGAGCAAAGAGTGTTCACGTTTGGTTCGTTTATAATTCGAGTTTTAAAAAAAAAATATCCGTGCTTTGCTTGTTTACTTAACAAACAGGCCAAATACGAGCTACTTAATGAGTCGAACACGAGTTGTCCGCAACAACAGAGCCTCAGCCTCAGCTGTGAACTTCACTTCATTTTGTTGAGAAAGAACCAATAAATTATATTTAAAAGTACGAAAAAAAGTTATAATTTTTATTTGCATATGTACCACATAATTTTTATGTATTTACATATCTAACCTAAGCATTCATATTTATATGAATACCACTCAAAACTTTAACATCACTCGCATAAAAAGTTTCATCAACGCTATCCTTGAAAAGTGATATTACTTCTTATGCATAAGTTTATGACATTAATGGGTTATAAATGTAAATATTAAAATTTAGGTGTTAGATATGTGAGGACATAAAATTGTATGGCATCCATGTAAATTTCACTTTTTTTTTTCTTTACCATATTTGTCATGTTATTTTATAGAGTATTCTAATGCTTAGCTTTGCATTATTTGATA
>NEWO01000563.1:82094-97462 GCA_003013225.1 Phalaenopsis aphrodite
ATTTGAGTATGATACTATCTAATTTAAAAACAAACTATTGTCTCCGTATGAATTTTTGTGGAATAGCATTACTTGGAGTTTAGCAACTCAATGGATGAAGTGGCTGCCCTGGTATTGCCCTTTCCTGGGGTTGTTATGCATGTATTGTCTTTAAATCTTGGTACAATATATGTCTATATTCTCCAACATTAGGCACCATAAACTCTTGGGGTAGGGTCGTAAATCAGTCAAGTTTGAGCAAGTTCTGGCTTGGTTTGTGTTCGGCACGAAATTAGTTCATTTAAATTAATTAGAAAAGTAGATGCAGCATGTTGGATTTAAACATGCACAGTTCTTATGCAATAAGAAAATATAGAAGCACATGACCACATGAGCTATATTAATTTAAACTTTTATATGTGTGTGTGTGTGTGTGTGTGTGTTACATTATTATATAAATTATGCATATAATTTTCTTATTTCAAGTTAAATGAGCCAAGCACAATCAAACAAAGGGTTGTTCGTGTTTTGCTTGTTTATAATTCAAGATTAAAAATTTGTTCATGTTTGATTCACTTAACAAGAGATTTAAGCACGAGTTGTTCACAAACAATGAGTTTTTTTGACAGACCTACTCTTGGATAAGCAAGAAATATGACTCAGTAACTTGCAATTATAGATGTATGTTGGGTGATCTTATATGTGATTGTGTTTTAGTTAAATAATAGGATGGAATAGTGACTTGACTTGAGAATTCACTCCGGTGGATGAGGAATGATCGAACCTCGTTATACCTTTCAAGTGAAAGTATGTGTGTATTGTTATTTTAGTATGTTGTTTCGGGACTTCGGCAATGTATGAAGATTGCGAACATTATTGAACAACTCTTACGAGTGTAAAAATCTTATTGCAACAAGCACAAGTATTTAACAATTAGTTTGTTATTTTCAAAGCTATCATGTATATCAATAAGCTATATTGTGGATTTGCTTACTAGAACATGTTCAACAGAGGCTCTTGGGTAATATTTAATTGATGACTTTTAAGGTGTCTCGAGATGGTTTTAGGAAGTTCATGAGATGTACCATCTCATATACTCAATGTGAGCTTATTAACTTTGTTCGTACATATTGGGATTAGTGATCATCTAGTATGTAAGAACAAAGTTAACAGATGATATACTCAATGTGAGCTTGTTAACTTTGTTCATACAATACATATGAAAGCATTGAACCATTGGGGATGATTTTTTAAGTTAACTTTGTAAATAAGCTCTCAAGCATTGAACCATTTGAGCAATCAAACATCTAAAAGTCATTCATGTTCATACAAATTGGGATTAGTGATCAACTAGTTACAACCTCGAACTTTTGCATGACCAATTTTATCTTCAAATCAGATTGAAACTCATTTGATTGAATCAAGTTTGATGAATCATCTATGCACTTGATAAATAGGGAGACCACGTTGTAATATATTACATATTTGGGGAAGAGCTTGTGCAAGCAAACCTCATGCTCNTTGTAATATATTACATATTTGGGGAAGAGCTTGTGCAAGCAAACCTCATGCTCACTTAAGTACGCCATTAAGCATTCAAAAGCATTTGCAATCATTCTGTCATAACATCATCACGACAAAAATCCTATTTAGCTGAATCTCGTTATGCCTCAACCTTTATTTCTTTTATTTTTATTCATCTAATTGTTGAAACAAATAATATCATTTATATTACCAACCCTTAAATTACCAACACAATATATCTTTTCACATAAGGCTTCAATAGTTGTTGCAACCATTATGTATTGTGTTTATGTTAAATTTTTCCATTAATAGTATGAGCAATTTTGGTGAGCAACTAAAAAAACAATATCACGACAATCACAAACTATACCCATATACTTGTCTGAAATTATGAATAAGTCTAGCCCTGAACGAATTTATGAAATAAGCTCATTTATTATCTTCAAAAATCAGCCCCAAGGTTCAATGCTTTCATCTCCACAATCATCAATGTTAATGAGAAGAGGCGATTATTTATGTTGACACCAATATCAGAGAGAAATGTCCTCCTAAATTTTATATGTAGAGATATTTCATTCATAGTTAACATATGCCCAACCATTTATGCATGATCCAAATGTCCAAAACATGCTATTAAAATAATAATAGCCAATAAATTCAGTTCTATTTTAAGTGGTAAGAAAAATACATTTCATAGAGCCCAAATAAAATTGTTAGTGGAGAGGTATGACTCCTCCCAACTATTAAAAGTAGATTTAATAGTTTTTCATCTAGCATATCATGCTTTATATATGATGTTTAAAGATTAAATTTAATATCTATCTACCTAATGATTAGTTTTAAATTTAGATATCGTCGAACCGTATTTGTAATATATTGACATAAAAATTTTAATTTGCAATTGTAATGACTAGCATTTAAAATTGGGTGAGTCACAATGCACTGCCAAAAGATTAGCTTCTAGAAGCATGTAGAAACCAAAGATATGAAGCACCAAGCTCATCTTGCTTAATGCACTCCACAATGAAACTCTTCTCATTTATTGTTATTTTTTTTTTTATTTCTTATTGTTTAGGGTTAACCAACCACTTAATGCAACTTGGAGATCGCTCTTCAAAGCAAATATCATCACAACTTCTAGATAATTTAGGATTACCTCATAACCTATTTGATCTAGATTTTTTATTAGGGGAACATGTCAATCATCTGCATCTTATTCTTATGTTAATATGCTCACATGCATGTCGGCACTATTTTGAGTCCTGGAGTTGCATGTTGGAAGCTGTCAGTCGCCAAAATCGAAATCATGTCGTTGGTTTTGGAAGGGTGTTTAATTTACATATATATGTATAGTTTAGAAAAATATAAAATCAAACCAACCTCATATTTCTCATAGTTTAAATAAAAGAGTAATATACCTCAAACCCTGTATCTATCCCGAAAGATAAATGCAGGACTTGAGGGTGATGCTTGATCAGATAAACTAAGAAATATATGATATTTGTTTGGTCAGTGAAACCATTTTTATTTGCCGACAAGTTCCTCTATTTAATACGAAGAATTAAATAAGGTTTATATTAAGCTGGGTTCGAAAAAGCTTCCTATAAGGGCAATCCCCTATAGTTAATTACATCTTAAATAATTGAATTCACCTAAGAAAACGCTCGATAAAAATCAAAAATATTATATTCAAAGAGGTCAAAATGATAGGACTTTTCAACAAGATCGGACAAAGAGGTGTGAAAGGAGAATGACTCAAATTCAGAACATTTATTGTTGAAACAAAAGGAGGAAAAACTGGGGGATGATATAGATCTTGAGGAGAACCTCTGTGACTTCCCAAACTATCCTAATGTTTGGTTTCAGTTTTGGAGATAAATATTTAATTTTTTCATCCCATCAATTTTATTTGTTCAGGGCTTACATTTGTGTGAAACGATCGCACGAATAGCCTGGAAGATGTGAGGATTTAGGTCGTGATAAACCACAACCTCGGAATCCTAAGATGAGTTAGAACTTAGATTATACAGTGGAGCTATACAAAGGCCTAAAGAAAAGGTTGAGGATTTATGTTGCATAAGCAAACAACCTGGAAATCTTATAGTTTATTGTTTAATTATAAGGAAAGATATGTTGTCTTAGATCCTCTTACTGTTGAAGATGACCGTGTTGGCCACAATGCTAGCTCCAAGCTCCTCGTCGCGACGAGTTTAAGTTTTCCAATGTGTCAAGTTATAATGTCAAANTTTTTTATTTCTTATTGTTTAGGGTTAACCAACCACTTAATGCAACTTGGAGATCGCTCTTCAAAGCAAATATCATCACAACTTCTAGATAATTTAGGATTACCTCATAACCTATTTGATCTAGATTTTTTATTAGGGGAACACATAATCATCTACATCTTATTCCTATGTTAATATGCTCACATGCATGTCGACACTATTTTGAGTCGTGGAGTTGCACGTTGAAAGCTTTCGGCCGCCAAAATCGAAATCTCGTTGCCCGCTTCAGAAAGGCGTTTAATTTACCTCATATTTTTCATAGTTTAAATGAAAGAGCACCATACCGCAAACCTTGTATCTATCCCAAAAGATAAACACCGAACTTGAGGGTCAAGCTCGATCAAATAAACTAAGAAATATATGATATTTGTTTGGTCTGCGAAACCATTTTTATTTGCCGACAAATTTCTCTATTTAATACGAAGAATTAAATAGGGTTTATATTAAGTTGGGTTCGGAAAAGCTTCATATAAGGGCAGACCCCTATAGTTAATTACATCTTAGATAACCAAAGTCACCTAAGAAAACTCTCAATAAAAATCAAAAATATTATCTTTAAAAAGGTCAAAAAGATAGGACTTTTCAACGAAATCGAAAAAAGAAGTGTGAAAGGGGAATGACTCGAATTCAGAACATTTATTGTTGAATCCAAAAGGAAGAAGAACTGAGGGATGTCACAGATCCTGAGGAGAACCTCAATGACTTCCAAAACTATCCTAATGTTTGGTTTCAGTTTTGGAGAGAAATATTTAATTGTTTCATCCTATTAATTTTATTTGTTTAGGGTTTACATTCGTGTTAAACGATCACACAAATATTCTGGAAGATGTGAGGATTTAGGTTGTGACGAATGACAACCTTGGAATCCTAAGACGAGTTAGGACTTAGATTGTATAGTAGAGTTATACAAAGGCCTAATGAAAAGGTTGAGGATTTATGTTATATAAGCAAAAAACCTTGAAATCTTATGACTTGTTGTTTAATTATAAAGAAAGATACGTTGTTGTAGATCATCTTACTGTTGAAGATGACCGTGCTACCCACAATGCTAGCTCTAAGCTCCTCGCCGTGACGAGTTTATGTTTTCTAATGAGTCAAGTTATAATGTCAAATCAGATGTCCTTATGGTTATAGTTCTTTAAATATTATGGGGCATATTAAATTTGATTAGAGCGACACCGGTTAGGATCTACGGTTCCCTCGTTCTGGTACTACTATTTTCTTTCGGGTTCACTTAGTCCAAATGAATTTATTAAACTCAACTTAAAGAGTTTCATACTTTCATTTAGATCGTGGGAAGTCTCATTAGCAACCATAGGTTACCTCATCCGAGGGATTCCCGATCATTCGATAGAGACGTCTTAATTTAGTTGCAATTGTTGTTTTGTGATGTTTGTGATTAAATTTTGAGTTGTCTTATATTTTGAATGTTGTGGGGGTGAATTTTATATTGGTTTATTTTAATTTTGGGTTTTGGTTTTGGTTTTGTGGCTATCCAACATTTTTTGTTTTTAGGCAAGGTGTCATCATTGTTTAACATGCAAACTCATGATAAGAAGTACAGAAAGGTAAATGCAATAATTTAAAAGCATGTCTGTCGATTCTTCCCGCTCCACCACCTGAAAGGTCAGTACTTGTAATGCATGTCTATAATTTTGCAGGGAAATTTAAATTGTAAGAGTAGGTGAAGGTTTAACTACCAAACCCCAAGTTATGATTTCATTAAGGCTTGGAAGATCCTACTGGATGATTTTAGAACAAGAATATGACAAGTTCAGTTTGCTCTTCAGAATGTCCAATAGATTTCAAAGTGCCTGGGGCATGACCCTAGATCACTTTGAAGATCTCTTGAAATATTTTGAGTTCATTTTTGGACTTATCATATTGTTTCATTAATCATCCGAGGTTGAAGTGTGACTACCCCGTTGCTCGGTGAAACTTGACAATTTAATTATCCCCAGGATAATACACTTGATTAATTAATTGATGTTTAATTTAAGAGTTATGTGAGTGGGTGCCCTTAAGGCAAATCTAGGTCATTTAAAGATTATGGTGCCCACAATTAAAGTCAGGTTTGTAGTGTTTAAAGATGTTAATCACCAATCATGTCATCTTCTAAATCCAATCAATTGAGTTTAGACATTGAGCCTAAGTCACTGCTAAGTCTTTAATAATCATGATAGGTAGAATGGTGATTATCAAAATTTTGATTGAAGTGATGTGTATCCTTATCAAATAGTCAAAATCATCCTTAACTTTGGGCTTGAGAAAAGTAAACTATCATCTTTCCAGCTTAAGCCCATCACTTAAGAAGCGTTTGATCTTAACTTCCAACTCATGAAGATTAGAAAAATTATGATTTTGTTGATGTTGTNACGAGTTTAAGTTTTCCAATGTGTCAAGTTATAATGTCAAATCTGATGTCCCTATGGTTATAGTTCTTTAAATATTATGGACATATTAAAGTTGATTAGAGCGACACTGGTTAGGATCTATAGCTCCCTCGTTCTGGTACCACAATTTTCTTTCGGATTCACTTCATCCAAATGAATTTACTAAACTCAAATTAATGAGTTTCATACTTTCAATTAGACTGTGGGAAGTCTCGTTAGCAACCGTAAGCTACCTCCTCCGAGGGATTCCCGATCATCCGATAGAGACGACTTATTTTAGTTGTAATTGTTGTTTTGTGATGTCTGTGATTAAATTTTTAGTTGTTTTATATTTTGAAGATTGTGGCTTGGGTTTTGGTTTTAGTTTTGAAGTTGTCCTAGAATTTTTGTTTTTCATGTAGGGTGACATCATTGTTTAACATGCAAACTCAAGACAAGAAGTACAAAAAGGTAAATGCAATAATTTAAAAGTGTGCATGTCGATTCTTCTCGCTCCACCACCTGAAATGTCAATACTTGCAAGGCATGTATATAATTTTACAGGGAAATTTAAATTGTAAGAGTAGATGAAGGTTTGACTACAAAACCCCAAGTTATGATTTTATTAAGTCTTGGAAGATCCTAGTGGATGATTTTAGAACAAGAATATGACAAGTCCAGTTTGCTCTACAGAATGTCCAATAGATTTCAAAGTACCCAAGGCATGACCCTAGATCAATTTGAAGATCTATTTAAATATTCCAAGTTCATTTTTGGACTTATCATATTGTTTCATTAATCATCTGGAGTTGAAGTGTGATTACCTCGTTACTCGGTGAAACTTGACAATTTAATTATCCCCAAGATTGTACAATTGATTAATTAATTGATGTTTTATTTAAGAGTTATGTGAGTGAGTGTCCCTAAGGCAAGTCTAGGTCATTTAAATATTATGGTGCCCACAATTAAAGTCAGGCTTGTAGAGTTTAAAGATGTTAATCACCAATCATATCATCTTCTAAATTCAATCAATTGTGTTTAGACATTGAGCCTAGGTCACTACTAAGTCTTTAATAATCATGATAGACAGAAGGTGATTATCAAAATTTTGATTTAAGTGATATGTATCCTTATCAAATAGTCAAAATCATCCTTAACTTTGGGCTTGAGAAAAGTAAACTTTCATCTTTCTAGCTTAAGCTCATCACTTAAGAATCGTTTGATCTTAACTTCCAACTCATGAAGATTAGGAAGATTATGATTTTGTTGATGTTTTGCAAAGGTGGTGAATGAGTTTCTACCTTTTACTCTCATTGTATCTCAACCATCCAAGCATATTTATTATGATCAAAATTACCCTTTTTCCCTTAGTTAATCATATATTTGGTTAAGGCACCAAAGTCTAAAATTATCACTTTGTCCTCAGGGGCATTTCACCTCATAACTCATTAAACATAACTCAAATGACTTTAAGTGTTTAGAGTATCATATCCATGAGATAATTATAATATTAGAAGAGAATATGTGGACTTCTCAAAATTTAAGTTAATTTAATTATTTATTTAAATTCAGAAAAAAGGATTTTTAGAAATTAATTTATTTGACTTTCCAAGATAATGTTTTTATTTATGAGAAAATTATTACAGGTTTCTCTAGGTCAGAGAAATACTCAACCAAAATTTTATGATTTTTTTGAATTAATTTATTATAATTATTTTAATAGAAAAATAAGGAAAATCCACTTTTAAGCATTTTAAAATTTATTTTTAACTCAGGAAAATTAGGAAAAATATTTTAATGAGTCCCAAGTGATTAGACAGCAATTAAGAACATTTTGAAATATTTTGATATTTTTGGTATTTTTAATGATTTTTAATTATTTTAAAAATCAAAATAAAGCTAAAAAATTAAGTATTAATTAAGTATTTTCTAAAAACTAATTTTCATTTTTTTCAAGTGCCTCTGATCACATGGAACTCAGAAAGCCACTTTTCATAATCTTTCCAAGTGTATTTAATTTAATATAATTATTTTGTACAAAAATACAAGGTTCCTTAGAAAATCAACTTTAATACCTGAACTTAATCAAATAATTTTTAAATTTTTACAGTGGATAATCATAATTTTTATGAACAATGTGGGATTGATTTTGTAAATTTTTTATAAGAACATAATTTACAAAAACTAACAAAAGATATTTACATTTAATTAAATATAGAAATTTACAGGATAATTCAAAGCATCATGATATTTTTCCTAGACTTTTCTCATCATAGAAAACCTACTAAAATTATTCCCATAAATTTCCAAATGATATTTTGATTTATATAATTAAAATGACCAAAATGGTTACCTTAGCTTGAAAATTAGGGCTAGAAGCATAGATATGTCTTCTAACCTTGGAAAAATCAAAAAACATATTCTCTGTGATGAGGTACAACCCTAAAAATTTCAGGTCATGGTGAGTAATATTTCATCATGGAGAATTAAAATACCACAGAGGGTATTTAATTCATTACAAATCAGAGAATTAAAAAATAATTTTTATTTTTAGCCCTCATTATTTTCTTCTGTTTACTAAGCGTGAGGATATTTTTATTTTATTTTTAGAATTTTTCTAGAGAAAGATATGAATTTTTGAAGTTTAGGCATTTAAAATAATTCAGAATATCCGTATTTTTCTACTTATCCTACGTGGCGCCAACTCAACCTACGGCGGCTCTTAACTCACACACGTCGCTCCGCTATTTGATGTCACCATTCACCTCAGCTGCCACGCGGCCTGCGGTTCACGCACCAAGAGTTGGTCCAGCTTGATCTCCTCTGTTGATGAAATAGACGCGCGATCGGACGGCTGTCTGTTATCATCCTCAAGTGACCTAACCCATAAGCCGTTCACACTAAAACCTTAAGATCTTGGTCTAGACTCAACCAAATTGCATGGGGTTTGTTTCTAAACCTTCATCTATTCTAGACGAACATATTCATATGATATATGTGGTAAGAAATATAGTAAATACGTATAATGAAGCAAAATAAGCTCGGATTAGGGTTGGGATTCAATACTATTGTCTGAGAGGGGAGGCCTCAATCAGATGGTTGTGGTAGCTTTGATTGGACTCAACGAACCTCTAGATGAAGTCTCAAACCTTGGTGAATTGTCTAGATATGATTTCGATAAAGGTATTTCAGGTGTTGGTCTAGAGCTATGTTAGAGGATATTTCAANATTATCAAAATTTTGATTTAAGTGATATGTATCCTTATCAAATAGTCAAAATCATCCTTAACTTTGGGCTTGAGAAAAGTAAACTTTCATCTTTCCAGCTTAAGCCCATCACTTAAGAAGCGTTTGATCTTAACTTCCAACTCATGAAGATTAGAAAAATTATGATTTTGTTGATGTTGTGCAAAGGTGGTGAATGAGTTTCTAACTTTTAATCCCATTGTATCTCAACCATCCAAGCATGTTTATTATGATCAAAATTACTTTTTTTTCCTTATTTAATCATATATTTTGGTTAAAACACCAAAGTCTAAAATTATCACTTTGTCCATAGGAGCATTTCACCTCATAACTCTTTAAACACAACTCAAATGACTTTAAGGGTTTAGAGGGTCATATCCATGAGATAATTATAATATTAGAAGAGAATATGTGGACTTCTCAAAATTTAATTTAATTTAATTATTTATTTAAATTAAAAAAAAAGGATTTTTAGAAATTAATTTATTTGACTTTCCAAGATAAATTTTTCATTTATGAGAAAATTATTAGAGATTTCCCTGGGTAAGAGAAATACTCAGCCAAAATTTCATGATCTTTTTGAATTAATTTATTATAATTATTTTAATAGTAAAATAAGGAAAATCCACTTTTAAGCATTTAAAATTTTTTTTTTTAACTTAGGAAAATTAGGAAAAAGTATTTTTAATGAGTCCCAAGTGATCAGACAGCAATTATGAACATTTTGAAATATTTTGATATTTTTGAGATTTTTAATGATTTTTAATTATTTTAAAATTCAAAATAAAGCTCAAAAATTAAGTATTTTCTAAAAAATAATTTTTATTTTTCCCAAGTGCCTCTGATCACAAGGAACTCGGAAAACTACTTTTCATAATCTTTCCAAGTGTATTTAATTTAATATAATTATTTTTGTACTAAAATACAACGTTCCTTAGAAAATCAACTTTATTGCCTGAACTTAATCAAATAATTTTTAATTTTTTACAGTGGATAAGCAAGATTTTTATGAACAATGTGAAATTAATTTTGCCAATTTTTTATAAGTACATAACTTACAAAAACTAACATAAGATATTTACATTTAATTAAATATAGAAATTTACGGGATAATTCAAAACATCATGATATTTTTCCTAAACTGTTCTCATTATAGGAAACCTACTAAAATTATTCCCATAATTTTTCAAATGATATTTTGATTTATATAATTAAAATGACCAAAATGGTCACCTTAGCTTAAAAATTAGGGCTAGAAGCATAGAGATGCCTTCTAACCTTGGAAAAATAAAAAAAACATCTTCTTTTGACGAGGAACAAACCCTAAAAACTTCAGATCATGGTAAGCAATATTTAATCATGGAGAATTAAAATATCAAAGAGGGTATTTAATTCATTACAAATCATGGTATAAGAAAATAATTTTGATTTTTATTCCTCATTATTTTCCTCTGTTTACTGAGCAAGCTAATATTTTTATTTTATTTTTATGATTTTTCTAAATAAAGATATGAATTTTTTAAGTTTAGGCATTTAAAATAATTCAAAAAATCCATATTTTTCTACTTATTCTACGCGGCGCCAACTCAACCTACAGCGGCTCCGAACTCACACCCGACTCTCCGCTATTTGATTTTGTCATTCACCTCAGCTGCCACATGGCCCGCGGTTCATGCACCAAGAGTTGGTCCAGCTTGATCTCCTCCGTTGATGAAATAGACGCACAATTGGACGGCTCTCCGATATCATCCCCAAGTGACCTAACCCGTAAACCATTCACACTAAAACCTTAAGATCTTGGTCTAGACTCAACCAAATCGCATGGGGTTTTTTTTTAAACCTTCATCTGCTCTAGACGAACATATCCATACGATATATGTGGTAAGAAATACAGTAAATACGTATAATGAAGCAAAATAAGCTCAGATTAGGGTTGGGATTCAAAACCTTTGTTTGAGAGGAGAGGCCTCAATCAGATGGTTGTGATAGCTTCGATTGGACCCAACGAACCTCCGGATGAAGTCTCAAGCCTTGGTGAATTGTCTATGTATGATTTCGACCAAGGTAAATTTTGGGTGTTGGTCTAGAGCTATGCTGGAGGTTATTTCATAGGAGGATTTTGTGGGGAATCAGCCTCTTTTACTGTGGAGATGGTGTGTGCATAGTTAATTGAAGTTTGGTGCACTGTGGTGGAGTGGAGAGATCTGTTTTGGCTTTAGGGCAAATTTTAGTGGAGAAATTGGCTCTAAGGGGTAGCTATCAGTGACTGAGAGCGAAGGGATTGCACTTGAGGTGGTTTGGAGAAGCTCTAGTGAGTTGGGTGCTAAAGCTTGTTAGGGTAGAGGAAAGAAAGACTCTAATGGCCAATGGGAGTGAGCCAAGTTAGGGAGCTTTAATTTTTGGTTTTGGTCACTTTGGGCTCCCTTAGGCTGGCAATTTTCTGTGGCTGAGGTGGTGGTTGGCTAGGGTATGGTCACTTCTTGGCTCAGGGAGGCCAGAGGGTGCTTAATGATGGTTAACTCCTAACGGTAAGTGATGATGGCCAAGATATTTGAGTTTAGGCCAAATATTGGGTAAAATCCCCTAAATCAAGGGACCATTGGTCCATAGCTCATCTTGGCTGGTTTAGGTGGGTCTAGCCTAATCCATAGGGTGTACTTGGTGGTTGTGGTGTCATCAATTTGGTGGCTTATGCATGGCTAAGTCAATTTTGGTGCATGGGTTCAATTTGGGTCAAGGTGGCTAGAAGTTGGGTTTGGGTTAGGCTAGCCATGAAATTGAGCTTGATTGATTGATCAATATTGTGTGAATGATTTTCATGAAGGTTTTTTTTTAAGGATTGGAGTAATATTGAGTTCAATTGGAAGCTCAATTTGAAGGATTTTGAGACTTTTGTCAACTTGGGCATGTTGGACTAGGCTTGGGTTTAGGTTGGGCTAAAGTTAGGCTAAGTCCAAATTTATGGTTGAAAATGGTCTATAGGAATGTCATGAAGAGTTTTCAACATTAATTGGGTGTCAATTTCGGGGTTAAGGCATTCAATTTCGTAGAATTTGGGGACAGCCAATTTGGGGCAAATTTGGGGATTTTGGACTTGGGTTAAAATTAAATGAAATTGAGGCTTCACCAAGGCAAATTAAAGGTCCAATTTTATGTGTATAGTTGTTATGAAGAGTTTAGGATTCAAATTGGGGCAAATTGAGTAGGTTATGGGGTTCAATTTGGTGGGGTTAAGTCATAGGGCCAAAATTGGGGGTTTTGATTTGAATCAAAATTGAGCTTAAAGCATGGGTCAATTAAGCTTGTATTTGGTTTGAATTGGTCATATGAAAGATTAATTTGATTTTATGGTTAAAATTGTGGGGAATTGGGGCCAAATTGATGGACATTTGAAGTGAATTTGGGAAAATTGAGCCTTTAAAGGTAATTTGGGGGTATTGGTCAAAATGGTCAAGATGGTCAAATTGTGTTCAATTTAAGGGTCCAAATTGAATTTTGGGGACATTTAAAGTGATTTTGGATGTTTTGGAAAAAGTTTGGGGTGCCAAGGGTATTTATGTAATTTTAATAAGTTTGAGGGTATTTTAGTAATTTTGGCAATTTTGGGTGGTTTTGGGCAATTTGGGTATTTTGAGATGGTTTGAAATGATTTTTGAATAAATTTGGGTATTTTGTGTGAATTTGAGAATTTTGGTCAAATTTAGGGTTTCAATGGCATTTAGGTAATTTGGGTGGATTTAGGGGCAAACGACCAAGTTGGATTTTTTGGTAGAATTGGGTTGCCAACCACTATGTATGAGCTATGGACCAATGGAATCCCCATTTGGGCCCTCTATGTACTTGTCTTAGCTAAACCATAGCCTAAGGCTAGTGGGTCTAGTGGACCATCTACATAAGTCTCCAATGTGAAATTAGATTGAAGAGATTCCAAGTCGAGAGATTTACTAAGAAAAATCATGGATCTACCATGTTGCTCAAACATCACCATTTGCTCTTCTATAACATCTTGCGCTGTAACGTTCACTAATTCATTAATTAGACTTACCAAATGTCTCACTTGTAGGTAAACAACCAGAACTAGTGCCTTTTTATCTAGCAACAAATAAAATAATTTCACATAGATGTATTATCGTCTTCAAATTGGGAAGCCATAAACCCACCACTAATGACAAATTGGCAAATTAGGCTTATTATATGATTTGAGCTTTCAATTCTAAATATTTACATGATTTTACTTTTAAATCCTTTCAGNTGGGCTAAATTTAGGCTAAGTCCAAATTTATGGTTGAAAATGGTCTATAGGAATGTCATGAAGAGTTTTCAACATCAATTGGTTGTCAATTTTGGGGTTAGGGCATTCAATTTGGTAGAATTTGGGAACATAGCGAATTTGGGTCAAATTTGGAGATTTTAGACTTGGGATAAAATTAAATGAAATTGAAGCTTCACCAAGACAAATTGAAGGTCCAATTTGATGTACAGGGTTGTTATGAAGAGTTTAGGATTCAAATTGGGGCAAATTGAGTAGGTTATGAGGTTAATTTGGTGGGGTTAAGTCACAGGGCCAAAAATTGGGGGTTTTGATTTGGATCAAAATTGAGCTTAAAAATGGGTCAATTAAGCTTGTATTTGGTTTGGATTGATCATATGAAAGATTAATTTGATTTTATGTTTGAAATTGAGGGGAATTGGTGCCAAATTGATGGACATTTGAAGTGATTTTGGGAAAATTGGGCCTTTAAAGGCAATTTGGGGGTATTGGTCAAAATAGTCAAATTGAGTTCAATTGAAGGGTCCAAATTGGTTTTGGAGACATTTGAAGTGATTTTGGATGTTTTGGAAAAGTTTGGGGCGCCAAGGGTACTTTTGTAATTTTGGTAAATTTGAGGGTATTTTGGTAATTTTGGCAATTTTGGGTGGTTTTGGGCAATTTGGCTATTTTGAGATGGTTTGAAATGGTTTTTGAATAATTTTGGGTATTTTGGCTGAATTTGAGAATTTTGGTCAAATTTAAGGTTTCAAGGGCATTTAGGTAATTTGGGTGGATTTATGGACAAACGACCAAGTTGGATTTTTTGGTAGAATTAGGTTGCCAACCACTATGTATGAGCTATGAACCAATGGAATCCCCATTTGGGTCCTCTATGTACTGGTCTTAGCTAAACCATAGCCTAATGCTAGTGGGTCTAAGGGACAATCTACATAAGTTTCCCAAAAGATCAAGGGCTCAAAGTCAACAATTTTGGGTTTATGGTTGTGAGTGGATATAGGTGATAATGAGTGTAAGTGAGTGAACTAGTTTCAGACCAACACCCAAGGTCAACTCTAAGGTCAAGCAGTCCTATGGGGACTTTCCTTGAGATCCATCATACTAACCCCACATACTAAGTGCTAGAGGTTATGATCAATATGTGGAAATTCAATTGAGCAAAGAAGAGTTTAGAGTTTCTAATAGTGAGGGTTTCTTTTCTAGTTTTCTAGGAATAGTTAACAGGAAAGTCCTATGGCTGGACCCTAGGCTACTAAAAAAGGAAGACTAAACCTCGATCAAAAGTGAGGATAACAATGCATGAATTGATTACTTGCCACTATTGTAATAATTATTTTGATGGTACTAACTATATGATGATAAAGTAACTGGTGATATTCATCCAAAACTGTGTTAATAGTGGTACTGTATTCTCTCATTTATGTTCTCATCACCATTTGACACTTCATTGGACTCACTATCTATCATATCATATGTATTTGGATCATCATTTGTGAAATTAGATTGAAGAGATTCCAAGTCGAGAGATTTACTAAGAAAAATCATGGATCTACCATGTTGCTCAAACATCACCATTTGCTCTTCTATAACATCGTGCGCTAGTGTGATATATCATTTTGTTAAGTTGTGTTGTAACGTTCACTAGTTCATTAATTAGACTTACCAAATGTCTCACTTGTAGGTAAACAACCA
>NEWO01000563.1:102893-124722 GCA_003013225.1 Phalaenopsis aphrodite
ATATATATATATATATATATATATATATATATATATATATATATATAATTATTTATATAATAATATATTATACATATTTCTATCTAAATTTAAATCATAACATCTAATGTGGTAATGTGGTTAATACATTCTTTTGTTGACATTTGATCCAGTTTCGAATCTCACAATTTACATCGATTTTTTTTCAATTTAATTTTTACGAGTCAATTTCGAGCCGAACAAGAATTATTAGTTACGAGTTAATTCAATGTCCCCTCTGGCCACTGAATTTAATTTTTACGAGTTAATTCAGTTGGTCAGACATTTACTTGTTAGTTGTAAGTCCCCTCTGGCCAGGGGTTTGATTCTCAGTGTAAAGTGTGGTACTCAAATTCTTAGGTGCATGAGGGATAACCGGAGCTCATATAATAGCCTCCAATCATTCCTCTTTTTGAATATATATATATAACGTTCCTCGATCTGTTGGTTGGCGTCCATAATATAAGACCCCTCAAGTCAAGGATTTGAATCCCCTCTGGCATAGTTGGCCTTAAGGGGTGACGAGCGGATTGTTAGACACATTAGGATTGGTTGGGACATAACATACTTTTAAGTAGCAGAAAATGTAATAAAAAGGCTAAAAAAATAATTAAAAAATTACATATTTATTTTCAAAATTCTCTTAATATATATATACTGTGAATCGGCCCCCCCCTCCCAAGCCCCCAATAGCAGTGCGAAGGGGCATTTACATACTAAACATCTATGTATTTATAAATCTACCCCCAAACATTTCTAACTATATCAAATATATTACCTCATAGCAAAGCCTATGGTGTGACTATTTTATAAATGATAAATAACATTCCAAAAATTCAATTTTAATTTAAATAAAAATTGAGTTGAATAAATAATAATAATAATAATAATAATAATATGAGATTTATTAATAAAGTGGGAGTGAAATGTCAAAGGAAGCTGGAGCTGAAATATAGGGTGGGGCACTCTTTGAACAAAGAGTATAGACCTTCAAATTTGTACAGGTGGCGGAACAAAATGTCAGTGAATAGTCTTTCACAGCTTTGATAGGTTCATATAATGTTGACATATACTCATCTAATGAGATCTAAGTGAATCTTCATGATGATTGGCAAACGTACAATTTATATATATATATATATATATATATATATATATATATATATATATATATAAAGAGAGAGAGAGAGAGGGGGTGCTATGCACTCTATCATGTTGATTGACAGCCATGGTATAAGTCCCCACAGATCGAGGGTTCGAATTCTCTCTGACACGGTTAACCTTAAAAATGTGATACTTGAATTGTTAGGCACATTAGAGGTGGTTGGAGGCTCGTATAATAGCCTCTAGCCATTCTTTTTTATAGAGAGAGAGAGAGTCAAAATAAATTTCAATTATAATACAATTGAGCTCTAATAATCCTATTTGCTGACTATTTTAACCCCAATTTAAAGAGTTTTGAGACTATTTTGACTCATGTATAAACTCTGGGATTAAAATGACCCAACATAAATTGTTGGAACTATTATAACACTATATATATATATAATAAATTTAGTCAACTTTTTTTTTCTGAAAAAATAGGATTAAAGATTTTTTTTTCTATTTATGTTTCAATTAATTTGAAACAAAATATATAACTGTTTGTATTCAATTATTTTACTCAATATGTCACATGTTTCAATAATGAATCAAAGTGGTAGATTGAATGCCTTATTTGGAGGGAAGTGTGGGGAGAACTAAATGGGACCATTGATTGAGTCAACAATGAAGGCACAAATGCATGTGAATGACACTGCATGGCCCGTTGCTCATGTCAACCATGTGGCCACTTTAAGAGAGCTTAAAAAAAACCTTTAACTTGATTGCGAGAGAGAGAGAGAGAGAGAGAAGGAGCAATCATTTGCTCATGTGTGTGTGTGTGTATGATACATTTTAGATAAAAATGTATTTCATATTCAATTTTAAGATGGTGCATACTCTCATTTCAATAAATCTAAGGTTAAAGTAAGCATCCCAATGATAAAGTTCTGATACGATTGAAAGTGATTAACTTTAAATCCATATAAGCCTCGATCAAGCACTTGAAGTATAATTAAAAACTTTGAACATTAATTAGAAGGCTGAGAAATGTTTATGTAATTAGCATGGGTACAGTCACATCGAGCAATTCAACAAGAGGAATCCAACAAGTCCAAGATTAATTCATTAGTAGGTTCTTAGGCCACTTAAATGATAAAAAATGACATAATTAAATGAATCAACACAAACTGTTTGATGGGATATTTTGGGATACTGGTCAAATTTACTGAAATCTATTTTAAAAACTATAAATAAGTTTTCATGCTTCACATGAAGGGGAGAGAATAAAAGAAGAGTAAGCTAGCAACTAAGACATTACTTGTGATGATGAGGACGGGTGTGACAAGAGGTGAATTTACGTTGTTTTCCAAGTTGTGGAGCCAAAACACGAAGCAGGTGAAATTGTTGGACTGACGTGACTACGCCACGATACGACATAATTATACCAGTCTCTCTATGCCTGGAGTAATTATGTCAAGACCATGCATAGTTATGCATTGTTTCGTCAAAAACGGGCACAACTAAGTTGAAGGCTCATTTTGACAATTTTTTTCATAGTGATTTCCACAAGTGTTAAATAAGGAGATGCATTGGAACACCCTAGAGGAGCTTGACAACACTTTGGAGACTTCTTCCAACGAGACCTCCAAAACCTAAGGATTTCTTCCTCCTTTAGGGGGGAGAAGCTCCTAGGGCCACTTTTCCTTTTGAGTGTTGAGAGGTTGTGTATGAGAGAGAGACTTAGAGCTATTGTGTGAGGGAGATCGTGGAGAGCTTTTCAATGTATGGCGAAAACTTGGTTGTAAATTTTGTACTTTCTTACACATGTATCTTCGATGTTTTCAATGATATCTTTCATATTTTTCTATCTCATGCCTCATAGCTAATCTTCTTTCATGCCTTTTGTGATGTAAAGGTGGGATTTTTCTTTTTGTTTTCATCATGGGTTTCCCCAGAAAATATATTTCATGCCCTTGATTTTCATGAGTTGATGTGTTAACCTTTCAATCATCGTTTACTCCTGATTTGATCAATTAAGAAGTTAAAATCTCTCATAATCTAGGACTTCTAACTGTTGGCAAGAAGCCAAAATTTGAACCAATTTTCAAGCAACTAATGATCTTTGAGCTAAATTAACTAAATTCATAGTCCTAACATTGATAGAGCTATTAACAATCTGATTTCGAACCAAGCTAAGGTCGGCTTGAAAAAAAATTTGATCCAAAATTTTGGTTCGTAGATCGGCTCATATAATTAAATCTGATCTCGATTCGAGCCAAAATTAGAATCAACTTTTGAGTGATTAACAATCTTCGATTTAAATTCACAACTCTAGATAATCTGGTGGAATAGACATATTATCATTAGGAAAATGCAAACTAGAAATGAAATAGAGGAACCTTGGGAAACGCTACATGGTTAAGTCCCTCTTAACTGTAATATGACATAAACCTAAGCGAAGGAGAATTTTGGCCCTGGTTCACTTTGATCACTTCAAACAAGATTCAGCAATTTAGTACATTAAAACTTCCCCTATTAAAAATATTTTTACAAATATCATTAGGGGATTGATACACACACTCTTTATTTATATATTAGTTGGTGGACATGTATACTCTTAAGATTGACTGATTGTTCCACTGTAATTTTGGGCATCAAGTATTTGGCATCGTTATCAGGGAATGTATTGATGTGAAGCAATCGGATAATCACATATCAATCAAGTAATACATAGATAAAGAGTCTGCATATCCATCCCGCGAAGCGATGATAGTTTGTAGTAATAAACTGCTTAATCTAATTTGAAGTGATCAGAGTGACGAATGAAAATCTTAATAATCCTAAAAAGGGCAACAAATAGAAATAACCGTAAACAAAAGTGGCAGTAGCAGAAAAAACGTAATGCAACTTTGAGTCCTTCAAAATTGATGAGGCTCGTGCTCCTATGACACGAGTATAGTGTTCTATCAATGTTTTTCCTTTGAGTTTTTCTAGGTGATAGCTAACAAGTATGGATAAAATCTTTCTTAGCCTATGCCCGGCACTACAGGAAACTGTAAATTAGCATCAGAATTACCATCAAAATTATTTCCGACGCAAAATTAGCGACCTATTAGCGTTGCCCCACAGTTCTTCTTCTAAAAGAAACAACACATGCAAGTTGCATCTAGCCAAAGTCGCTCATACGACACTATAGTGTCGGCCATGTGCCGACGCTAATCTTACTTATTAGCGTTGGCCATGTGCCGACGCTAATTCTATAACGCAAGAGCCCTAAAATAGGGCTCACACGAACAACAACTCTATCTCGCGTCCTCTTATCCTTCAGTTTTTTTTTTACAGCTCCATAGCTTCTCCGACATGTCCAGCTCTGATTCACTGCTCCAACCCCGTCCAAGGTGAGAAATCTTCTTCCACACTTCTAAACTTTGGTTTAGCATAAGTTTACATCTTTTTTTTTTCCCCTTACATGTTAGATCCCAAAATATATAAGTTTTGCTCAAGTTTTTTTCGTATTCCATTGTTAGGTATACAATACATATGGATTCCATGGCTTTCCCTAAGGTTAGGTGTGAGATATATAAATACAAAAAATTTTGTGCTATGTATGAAAATTTTGGTGTGAGATATGTAAATGCATAAGAAAATTATGGTATGTACGTAATATGAAAGTTTTGGGTGAAGTTATGCTAGTGTTGATTTTTGTTTGGTTAAGAGTAAGATAATGGTGTAGTAATTTAATACTGTAATTGCGGGTTGATGGGTTAGTTTGAGTGTTAATGGGTTAATTGGTTGATTATCTGGATTTGTAAGCTATATGTTTTATGTATGATTTGTAGGTGGCATAAGGTTTCAAATAGGTTGTGTAATATGTAGGTGCGTTAATCTATAGAGCTACATTTATGGTACAAATGAATATTTGAAGCGTTAAATCATGAATGTATAACAGATTATATCGAGAAAGAAAAAAATTAACTGACGAGTTTATTGGCGTTGTTGAAGAGTTCATGCATGTGGCATAACAATTGTCCGTTTACATTTCAGAAAGTAGGTTCTGATGCCCTTGTGTGAAGCACAAGAATCAAGTGTACCAGACACCTCATGAAGTAAATTTGAACATATACTGTAGGTGATTTAAACCCGATTATTGGTATTGGACTTCACATGTTGAATTTGAACCAGATGTTCAGTACCGTCGTGCGAGAGTCTCATCAAATTATGCCCCTCCAATTGTTCACAATGATGACATGTATGAGGAAATGATTATTGTTCCGAGCAAGGCTCATTTTGTTGGGAGTGTGTCTAATAATGAATAGGAACCGAACAGTGAAGCAAAATAATTCTATGAATTATTAAATGTTGCCCCAAAAACAGTTTTTACAATAAACCAATTCCTCATCGTACAATAAAAATTTTTCCATGATCCCCCTCACACAACAGCCCTTAAGCGCTCTCTCGTACACAACCTCTCAACACTTAAAGAAATAGTGGCCTTATGAGTTTATCCCCCCAATAGAAGGAAGAAATCCATGGAGTTTGAAGTAGAAACTCTATGTATTGCTAGAAGAAGCCTCCAGGGCGCTGTCAAGTTCCTTTGTGAAATCCCAACGCATCTCCTTATATAGCTCTTGCCAAACTTGGCATGAAAAATCTTGCCAAAATGAGCCTTCGAATGTCGTCAGCAAAGCTACACCCGTGCCCAACGTAACTATGTCACAAGCCGACAGAGCTACACCTGGTCCTTGTGTAATTATGTCTGATGCATAGAAAGCCTAGTGTAATTACGCCACAAAGTCATAATTACATCAATGCAACAATTTTTCTCGCTTCATGTTTTGGCTTCGCAACACTTATTCAACCCTTGTAACATGCACAAAACAACCAAAAGTCACATTTCACAAGCATGAATCATGATAAATGAGGAAGAAAACATAATATTTCAAGCTGAAAACTAATGTAAATTTATCGCATGTCAAGGTGAACGACCAACAGTCATTGTCGACCACCTAACAATTGTTGCGATTAACTATGATTATTATAGCCACTAATTATGATTTTTGTAACCAATAAAGAATATTGTAGCCACCAAAAACAATTGTTGTAACCCAATTATAACTGGTGTAGCTAACCTGCTGAAATATAGTCATGATTAACGATTTTCGTAATAAAATTTTCCTAAATGTAGGAAAAGAATGGACTCATACTTTTAATTTCTCATTGGATTACATTGATGAAGTCAGGTCGATATGATTGACACTTTCATATATATCTATGTGTACGCTGAGAAATTTTGATCAAAAACTTTAAAAAAATTTTGTCTCTACGTGTGTGTGTGGTTCGTGAAAAATTAACCTAGACCCACCAACCCATAAGGGAAGTTTATGGGTTAATCCAGATCAAACCAACCAATGAGTTGAATTGTCTCCAACTAGTCACCAATTTAACACGAGCTGAGAAGTGGCTTTGGCAACTCATTAGCTCACCTCGGGTCCATGATTGCTCCTAAATTAATGGATGACAAGAACAAGATTTTACTTAATAAATAACACAAACCTTATTTACAACTATCCAACATGGGACCAAGCTGACGAAAACTTCTTGTAAGATCGTCCAAAGGTAGAACCAAGAATTTGCCATGTGATTAGGGGTATAAAGGAGCCGAGTCGCCCCTCAAGCCATGCCCTTATTGAGCTCGACTCGTTTACCAAATTTTGAGCTCAAGTGTTGCTTGAGCTCGAATTACAAGCTCAAGCTCAGCTCGTAGTGGTAGAAACCAACTCGCGAGCTTTAACTAAAAACTCATTTTCTTACAGTGGCTAGCCAGAGAAGTAATGGAGCATCTTTTAGGGTATCCCCTCAAGTGGAGTTACCCATTAGATCCTCTAACTCTGTATTGAAGAGGGGGCAATCTATACTCCTTAAGGTGTTGCCTTCTATTCTAGCAGAAGGAGATGATGACGATGAGCCTTACCATCCGGAGGAGGCCTCGACCTCATACCAATGCAGAGGGCAAAAGGACAAAGATAGACATAGATCCTAAGCTAAAAAGAGCTGTCTCCAAAGACATAAATAAAGTGAAGCCTAACACAAAGTTCAAGATTTTGTCAATTGTATAAGGGGAAGCAATTCTTTAGATTACATCACATCATTTGAAGTAGCAATCTCGTTGCTAAACATTAATGATGCAAGTGTTGCTTATTCATTATGCTCTAAAAGAGTTTACTCTTAGATGGTTCACTCACCTTTCCTTAGAGGTGATCACATTCTTCTTTGATTTCAAATGGAGTTCCAAAACAGTTTGTGAGAACCCAAAGTCACTAAAAAACTTACAAGCACTATTAAAGATGTGATAGGAGCTCTATGAGGAATTGTCACCTTCTTCTAGTGAAAGATGCCAGAAGTCAAAAGATTTTGGTCTAGTTATTGCTCAAGTAGCTTTCACTCAGTGCTCTAAGAAGGTCCCTTTAGGAATGCTCTCGATCTTCAACAACTAAGAGACATGGGTGAGTTGTTGGATCTTACAATACTCACGTCATCATAAAGTAGTACAACCATGATGTCAGCGAATTCAAATTAGAAGAGATTCATCAATCCTTCAAGGAGCGAGGAAGACAATCTACCAGAGTAGATCGACAAATTACTTATCTGATCAAAGGGATCAGGCCCTTTTGAGAGACATATACGTCATGCGGATACCCGACATGATGAGCCTCAATAAGTGAGATCGCCACCTCCAACTCTCTCGCTCCCACCTACGAGTCCTTTTGTGATGTTTCATGGCCAAACTAGGTAAAGCCATTCAAAATAAAGAGTGCTTGACAAAATCAGAGCCCTTGAGGGCCAGTGGTCACTTACACGACCATAAGAAAATATTGTACATATCACTGTGACCATAATCATAACATGAAAGAATACTGCATATCCAAAACATTGTGAATGAAACTAGTAAAAGCTATAAATTAAAAAAGTTTGTTTATTTATTAATTTGAACAAATATGATTGAATCTTAATCGAACTGAATTCAGGTTGTTCATCGAGTGCATTGGTTCATTCACAACCCCTGGCACTCGAGAAGAAATTAGACCATCCAAGGAGCTACTCTGGATGCAATTCTTAGACGAAGCCTCTAGCACTTGCTAAGAAACCTAGCCAAGATCCAAGGCCAACTGCCCAATCACAAATAATCCTACCACTACAGTGAGTGGCAATATATGTAAAAATTAAAGTCTAGATGTCAAATATGAAAATACATAGGAATTAAATAGTATTCATGTAAATCTTCCAAAAACATTAATGCATTCAACCCATCATTTCAAAAACACATCCCTATAAAAATTCCTACTAAAAATCATTTGACAAACAATCACTGCTTCAGAGCATCTCTACTAAGCATCAAATTTGCAAATATTCTAAATTAAACTAAGTTATCCAGCACAAACAAAAAAACACTTTTTGCTTATGTATTTACATATCTCACACCTAAACTTTCATATTTACATACATAGCACTCAAATCCTTACATACCACAACAAAAAATAGCACTACAACCACAAATCTCTTTGCCATACTGCAAATCTTAAACAAGGATGCTTACATATAAATTGGCAAAATTGCACAAAAAAATATAGAAAATTGCAATCACTCATTGCGGTTGACCAGAAATTCATTAGAACAATAAATCTTTGTTTTTTCTTCTTTAGAGACAGATGCGTAGCAATTTATGAAAATACATGATCAAACAAGTCACTGATAATAAGATTTTAGTATAAATTATTCTAATAAATATACAAAAATCCTAGAAAATCATTTCCCCACAGAAGTAATACAGATGCAGTCAGATTAGACTCACTGAGATTAGCAGCTCAGCAACACCACTTTCAAGCATAATATGAACATAATTGCAGTTTTGTAACCCGCAAACTGAAATTAGATAAAGAACTGCAAGACAAAAATGTGTTGACAAAAGTAAGAGATTAAGAAACAAATTAATTCATAACAAATGATATTAACAAAAAGGAACATTTACATACATACCGCTCAATTGCCATGCATTTACAAAGTTAACATCCAAAGTTCAATTTTTACATGTATGCTGCCTTACCTTGAATGAAAAGGTGTATTTCACTTTTGATCAGTTATAAAAGTGATATTTTTTATGTGATATAACATATTTGCAGGGTAGAAATGTAAAAAAGGAAAGTTTGGTTGTTAAATATGTAAATACAAAAGAATTGGGTGTTATGTATGTAAAACACCCAATAAAGCACGAGTATGAAGGAATCATTTACATGGATGGTCATATAACAATTGATATATCAAAGCACACAAATTGATGGGATGGACAATCATCATACAATTGTAATCTCAACACTCCTTACTGTCAAAATATAGAACAACGCAGAGCAAAAAGAATAGGAAGATTTACATATGTACCGCTTAATTCTTATGTATTGACGTATCTAACACCAAAAATTTAACTTTTACATATAAGCTGCCTTACCTATGCATGAAATTTGTATTTAGCTTTCTAAAAGTTAAAATTGTGGGGTTTTTTTATGTGATATGAAAGATTTGGACGGCATAAATATAGAAGGTAAAGTTTAGGTGTTAGATATGTAAATACATAGGAACTGGGTGGTATGTATGTAAATGTCCGAAAGAAAAACATTAAGATGAAAATAGATCTGAAGGTATCTACTCCAGTACAGGAAGCCATGTTGATTTCATGATTCAAACATATAACTTCTAGAACATAATGAAAGCAGCATAAACATTATATGAGACATGGGGCTGCGTACAATATTTGATGAAGGATAACTATACGAAAATAATTACATTTTAGAGTAGTACTTTACCGTGAAATTATTATATTAAAACAGCAATCTTCATATTCACTCAAAAATCATCATATGTTTGATACTGAGTGGCAACAAAATATTGATATAAGTGAAATGTTATAAGCTAATATGCATGTCATGCTGCACCAAACTATTATTTTGTAACCAAACATGCCTAATTGTCATGTAATTAATCAAAATGAATTAATTAATGTAATGATTTAACATTAAAAAATTATTACGTTAACCATTTGTGGCCGGCCGTGCACATGAGACCGACAAACAGGTTGCCACACTTGAAAAAGGGATGCAAGGCAATTAGACACATGAATTTTGGAAATAAATTCATAAGGCCAGTGATGAATTCGAACATAACTATAAGAATAAAAGTATGAATTAAGCTCATCAAGGTATTGTCCGCCTCCACCCCACCCCCCCACATTTCATCAATTTGATGTCTAAGCTAAAACTTTGACATTCAATGCATGAAGTATAGTTTGGTGTTTTATTTTTTTTATGTATCATTAGTCAGAAATCCAAATGCCCCCCTCCCAAATGTCTCTTTCTCATCAAACAATTTTCAATATTTTTCACCATAAATCCTACAAAGAGTTAAAAAGGCTCAGTTGTCATCTTGAATTAAAGCTTTGATGAATATCAAACCACTTTAAAGAATTGTTGGAAAGTTGTGATTTTTTTAATGTATTTAGAGTCTTTGGCTTCTTTTTCTTCAGCATCATACTTTTTTTTTTACCCCTACCTAATTTATGTGTGTCCTTGGATTTAGTGGCCTACAAATGCATATTGCAAGTAAGAATGATTAAAATTTTTTATGATATTTTTTAAAAAAAGTAGTGGCTATTTATTAGTATTGCACATTCTTTTAGCTTGCATTTTGTATTCTTTTACATATTACATTAGTTAAATTGTTATTTGTATTTGTTCTTATTTAATTCTTTGGATGAAGAATTTCAAAAGGAGAGAATTGATCCGGTACAATTAAGATGAAAATAATTATATTTCAAAGATGCCTCTTGCAATGAAATTTTTATATTAAAGAAGTAACCTTCATATATTCATTCAAAAATTACCATATGATTGATATCGAATGGTAATAGAATATTAATATAAGCAATATGTTATATGCAAATATGCATAAAAAATTATACCAAATCGTTATTTGTCAGCCTAAGATTCATGTCGTGTGCATGTCATGTGAATATCCCTATTTTAACATCACAAAATCATTATATCAACCATGGCCATGCACATGGTCAATCCAAATTGAAGCACACTAAATCCACCAATTACATGGTATGGCCAAGTAAGGTGCAACCACATTTCGATTAGACATAAGGAGATATTTTCAAAATTGAATTTCGGAAACAAATTTATAAAACAAGTGATATTCGGACATGACATGAGAGAAATTAAAGATTTCAGCTAAGAAAAATTCAAGGTAATTGGGCACATGTGAAACAATTAAAATTTCAATTTATGGAGGCAATCCTTATTTGGGAGTGTGATAATTCATCCAAGCAAGGGAGAATCTTGAAAAATGCAATCAAAGATGCAAGTTAAGAAGAATAAGTAACTAATCACATGAGAAAAAAAAATTCCAATACTGCATTTTAAAGGCAAGGCTTATAAAGAAGTTGATACTGCGGCCAACCATGAGATAACCATAAAAATTTCGACTAATGCAAGGAAATAGTAAAAAAATTTATGTCAATTCAAGTTTTAATTAATTATTTACATGCAATGCTTCTACTTTTTTTCCCCTTTATTTCTTTTCTTCTCATTTTGTAATGTCATATAAAGAATGATACCCTCATATAATGATTTTTATTGATGATGAATAAATTTTGGTGAGTATTTTGGGACTCTTTCAAGCTAGGAGCTTGCACTCCGCCAAAGTAATCATTGAAGCTATTATTCAAAATTTTCACCCTTGAATTCAATGTGTTGTTATCTCCATCCACCCCACCCACCACACATCATCAACATTATTGCACAAATTACGATGAGGATGAAATTGGTTGTCTAAAACATCCAACTAAATTAGAATGATACAATGTATGTAGTCATATAAGGAAACCATGGATTCATGAAGCACAAATCACCAAATAATTCAACAACTTGCTTTCTATCTAGTTCAAGGCTGTAAAAATTAGATCCCATATTATAATATAACTAGGGAAAAAATTAAATCAAATCAAAAAAAAAATTTGAACCACGTAAATTAACAGGCAATTGTAATTTAATCACCACAAATAGAATCCCAATTGTGTCATACTTAAACAAAAATAAGAGCACTGGCAAACCAATGACCAATTATGTAGATAAATTAAATCAAGGAAAATTCACCAAAGTTATCCATGCCTCATGCCAATATAGTAACACTTGCAAAGCAACAAATCACACCATAAACTCGAACATAAAACATTAAAATCAATGAGCAAAATTGTTTATTCAATACATGATAATTATTTACATCCCACAAAATAACTATTTTGAGACCACCTACCCGTAAGTTAAGAAAATGGTTGACATAATATCAGCTCACTTTAAGTTTAAGTTAAACCAGTGAAGCAAGCCGAATGCTTTATAACAACTAGCTAATGTTAAATGCAAATGGAGCATACAATCAAAAAGCATCCGCTTGGAAAGAAAAGACAATTGATTTCAAAGCCAGGGGATTATTATAGAAATGCAGACCAACAACTTTTCTATATAGAACATATAGTGAAAGATTCACTAGCATAGAGGGAGCTACAACTACCACATCTAAGCCATTGGTTAGTCATGTAACATCCAAAACTCTCATGCATCGAGATATTGTTCACTTTGGTCTAATGGTCTCACAGTTTTGTCCCATTGGTATAACTTCCAAGTAGATCACTCATCCCAAAAGTGTTCCCTCACAAACACGCTTAACTTTGTAGCATTTGATGAAAGCCTCGATCCTTAAGAGTTCAGCTTTCTTCTCCGTTTTCACAATCTCTCCACTTACATAATTGATATCCTCCTCAGTTTTCATAGCCCATAATCATCTACCAGGCTGATAGGATTCAAGAGATGACCGCTCTCATTCTAATTGAGAAGTTTCACAAGTCTGGAGCAGTCTAATGCTAGAGCATTACCAATTCACGCAAGAGCACATATTTTATGTTAAAAAAAGGGTGAGAAATGATTTTAATGTAGTTGGAAATATTACTTAATTTTTCTAAAATTTTACTTTATTTGTTGCCACTTATTCTTTTATATTTAATGTTTTTGAAGTCTCAAAATGTCTCTCTTGTTGTATTGAATGCTAATTTAACTAACATTTTGCCTATCGAACCTAACAATATAGCCAGTTATAAACATATATGTGAGATTGAGATTATAAGAATTTGAAATCTCAACTGATTATAAAGCCTCCAAGTTTGATGTGATGCTGAGAATAAAGTAGTTAAGTGCATTTGATACATACATTTATTATGGAAAAAACAAAAGTTAGTTTGCTTCAAAGTAGTGAGAAAAGATTTATTTTCTTGGGAGATACAAAAGTTAATAATCTTTGATTCTAGTTATGCAAACTGAAAAGTTGTCGGAAAGAGATTATATTGTTCCAGATGAAAACCGTAAATAAGTTGGACTATAAGCTAATAATGAATGAACTTGTGGTTGTATTCCCAAAAGAATGTTGAGTGCATCACCTGATAAAGAAGTTAAATTCACTATTGAGTTAGTATCTAATACAACAAATATCGCTGAAAACTCATAAAGAAGGCTCCATAAAAATTACAATAATTGAATATGAAATTGTAGAAGTGATTGAATGAGGTTTCGTAATGCCTATTCAACAGATGCAAAATAAAATGACTATGAGAAAAGTTTCAAAATGGTCTATTAATTCTTTTTTAGGATCATTTTAGTCCCTAGAGTCTTTTAAGTTGTGCTAAAAAAGTTCTCTCTGAAGACAATTTCAGCTTATATTAAAAGTCTCGGAACTAATTTGACACTACTTTTATAGACTCTATCATGACATGACCCAAGGGCTTGGAATTTCCGAGGCAATAAAATCTATCGAAGGGTGGAAATCAAATTTAATTACTAATTCTAAATCCAAAATAAAAAAATTGTGACTGTTGATTTAATTTTTTTTTCTTTGCTGACCTCACCTGATAGATATATATATATATATAAGTTTTCTCCTCTATTACTCATTTTTAAACAAAAATCTAACCTTGAAAAAATTTAATTTAAAATATAATGAGCTAACAATAGCCAATGAATATAATAATTCTAAACTACAGTATTATAACAAAAAGAAATCAATTTGCATGCTAGTTAAATGTATTGTAAATTAATATAAGAGCATTCAATAGTTGATATTTTCAAATATAATTGTTCAAGATAATTCAAAATATTAGTTTATAGTATTATATCATTTATGTATTTATATTATTTTACATATATATACAAAGCACCGTCTAAATTTATATCAAAGATATAGCAATATTAATAACTTTTTCTAATTACACGCGCGGGTACCTTGGTATCCCCAACTAGTACCATAAGAAAGTGACATCTAACATATTCAACATTCACATGCAAGTAGCCTATATAGCCAATATCATTTTTATGCTCATCTCATTCAATTCAATATACTCTATATATTTTTAAATAATGTGCAATAGTAGATATTGTTAAAAATATATAACCTTCATAATAAAATGACCGATAAATAGATACGAATATAAATTAGAATAAAATTTGTGCAAGTATGAGTAACTACAAATGCAATTGGTTGAGAAAAAAATAAAATACTACTAGAGACAAAAAAATAAGAGTACCTACCTCAATATTTTTCATGTTTTCATTCCCTGCGTCGTAACTTCTTCAAATGAGCACATATAATATATAAAATACTCATATTATTAAAATTTTATCATACTACTTAATTATGATCAAATTATTGTTAATTATTAATCAAATTTTATTACATAATTTTAAGTAAGATTGAAATCATTCAATTTTAAGTTTATTTTCATTAAATTATTAATGTTATGACTTTAAATAATTAAGCATTAAATTTATTTTACTTTATTATTTTTTTCTTAATTTACATTAAATTTGTAATATTAATCTTAAATTATATGCTAAACTTTTATAATTTATCTTTTCAAATTTATTACATTATTACTATATATATATTATTTTTTAAATCTACGATTTAATAGCTTATATATACTATGAAGTTTAAAATTAATAATATAATTATAATTATTATTATTATTATATAAAAAGAAAAAATACCTCAGTCATTAGTTCTATCCTCAATGCCACCTAGAACTCCTCAACTCACCCTTCTCAAGCCTCATTCGTTCTCCCTTCTTATTCAGAGTTTGCCTTCATCCTCAATATCGCATGCAGAGTTTGCCTTCATCCTTAATATCGCATGCAATCGAGCTCGACGGCAATATCTCGCGAGCTGGATGTTGCTCTCGTCAACCAAGCTGCAAATCTAACACTCATGTTGACATCAGCTTCCTCCTACGCACTCTCGCTCAATGGTGAGGCATAACAATGCAAAAGCTCGCACACGCAGGGTTTGAGCCATTGCTACTATCATTTCCGCCCTAGCTCCTCAGCCTCCCCTTCCACCCCCATCAATTGAATCCGCACAGCTATTGGGTTCGACAGCATGGTATTGCATCCTCTTCCTCCTTCACAGACCTCAACTTGTCGGTGCCATCACCTTTGGCTTTGTTCGACGGCGTCACGTCCTACAGTACTCTCCTTCGCACGCCTCTTGGTTTCTCTTATCTGGATGTTGGAGTCAAACGATTTCGAAAAGGGGGTCTTTTTCCTCCATAAAACAAGGAAACGACATCGCCTTCCAAGCTCGTAACGTTAGCGTTAGGCAAAATAACTGAAGTTACGCCATGTTAATAGTAAGAGTTATTTTTAATAATTTGACATTTTACTCGAAAAATAGACTATAGTATAGTAAAAATATGTCACTTTTCACTTGAGGTTGGGCTGATGAATTTGGTAATACGATGCATGAATACTTTAAAATGTTAACCAAAACGATTGCTCTTTAATGCCAAAATGTAGATCAACACAAAAAAAGGAGAAGACATTATAGTGTAGACATGTGAAAATAATACTAAATATTGCATATAAGAAACGATTTAATGTATGCAATCTTGATTCCTACAGCTGCAGAGATCTGATTTCCATTATTTGAAAACTATATCATACTGAAGGCAACATAACCGATACAACAAAAATGGGTCAATGTGAGTGATGTAGGACGAGAATAAAAGAGATTTTCTACAAAACTCAACCTAGCTAGAATAATGAAATGAATGTAAATGACACAACAAAATGTAGGATTCACATATCAAAAAATTCAACAGCTTATTTTTCTCAATACGAAGAGACAAATGCAAAATTACAACTAATTTCAAAATTACAAGCCCTACAGTCCAACCAATGCCACTCCACAATAGAATACCCAAGAGTCCAACAAGCATGAAACCCATCAACCTAAAAGCCTAAAATTCAGGTGTAAGCTCATAATAGAAAGAAACTCGTACTCATTCCCTTGAAAACCATAACAATTTACTCTTACATTTAACACCAGCTAAACAAAATTAAAGCCATGGTTCGAACTCATAAAAGGAAGTCAAATCAGACAAAATAAAAATTATATTATTGCTAGAATATCCTAGAATTTCTTATTTGAAATTGTTAGGCCAAATGTGTTATGAGATTTGTCAAATGTCATGCCTTTCTTACATTTAATTGCTTAAAAGTTCGTGACAGAAACCTTTCTAAATTTAAACTCTCCATAATTTCATCACCTAAGTTTTAAATTCACATCTCCTATTCACATCAACCAAAAACTTGTAATTATCATACTAGGTAGATTTTTGTGGATTTCCTCATTTAAATCATGATGCAATGCAAATAATTACACAAATGCACTAGACTTGGATTTTATAGAATGGTCGACAAGATCTATAAGCTATCTAGATTAAAGCCTATAAAAATCTCAAACAAATCCAGACTTGATCAACTAGATTATAGAATGGTAGACAACTAGGCCAATTGACAGATTAGTTATATGTTAACTAAGTCATAGAAAATATCAATACAGATTTGATCAAACAATGTAATAGATTTCGGAAGTTATTTATTTATCACCGCAATTTTTAATCGATTTATGGATCATAAGCAATTAAAAATTTATATTGCAGGTATCTTTACTTTTTTTTCAAATAAGTTCTCTAGAAATAACAAATGAATTTTAAATTCCAATTCAAAATAATTATTTTAGGTAAGCCATATAATTTAACCACTTCATTGAACTACAATTTAGAAATGTGCAATGCATCTACAGATTTATGACATGGTAAGAACAAGTCGTTTTTTAAAAGCAAACCAACAATAACAAGCCTTTATCCCACAAAGTGGGGTCGGCTACATGAATCCTTCTTCTTCATTGTGTCCTACTGAGGGCCATATTTTCATTTAAATCAAATAAAATATCATAATTTTTTATACAACATGCCCAAGTCTTTTTAGATCTACCTCTACCTTCTTAACATAAGTGATTTTTGAAAAGCAAAACACCGCTATAAAATTAAAATCATTTTTTCTCAATGTTTTTCATAAACCTAAAACAAAATCCATACCAAAAAGAATTATGCTTTTAGCGATCTTTATAATAGATTGAATACCAGAGAAACTAAAAGATATATGTATAAACTAGAGAAAGAAACAAAAGAGAAAAATAAAGATTTAATTAAAGTAAAATGTATTAAAGATGAAAATCAAGAATTATTTTTCTTAGAAAATGATATTCAACATAGGTAGGTGAGATATTTTGATAATTTTTTCAATTGAGTTTTCGAAAATACAGTCGACTTTAGTGATCTTAATATCGTTAATAATAATAATACTTTTTATTTTTACCATCGCATTAGTAAAAAGAAAATTGATGGGGCTATAAAAAAGCATGGAAAATATGTCTGACCTGATGATATCTCAATAGATGTGTGGAAATATTTAGGAGATTTAGGAGTTTAATAGCTTACTAAACTTTTTAATATTATTTTAAAAACTAAAAAGATGGTTGAGAGTGGAGGAAAAGTATATTGTTATGGATGTTCTCACTGGACATTTAGAGGTTGATGTACCTAAGTGTATGGTTTCGCTAATGATATCCTTCTTGTGAATTTGACTATAGAAAGAGTTTAGGAAAAACTTGAATCATGCAGGGCCACAATAGAGTCTAAAGGCCCATTGTTTTTGTATATCCAAAACTGAATACATGGAATGTAATTTTAGTAATAGTAGCAGAGTTGTGCCAATGTGTGGTCAAATCATTTAAAGGTGTGAACGTTTGAGATATCCCAGGGGTCTATTGTTCAAAGTGATTATGATATAGATAGGGATGCTATTAGTAGAATTCGAGTTGGATGGTTGAAGTGGAGGGATACGTCAGGCCTATTGTATGGTAGAAAAGTACCACTTAGACTTAAAAGAAAATTTTATAAAATGGTGGTGAGACCTGCAATGCTTTATGGTGCATAATGTTGTTCTTTAAAAAATAAACATAAGACTAAGTTAAGTGTTGTTGAGATGAGAATACTTAGGTGGATGAGTGGCTTGACACTTGGAGAAAATGTGAAACGAATGTAATTGTGAAAGGGTTGGCGTAGCTCCAGCGACAAAAAAGATTAGACAGAGTCGTCTCAGATGGTTTGGTCACCTTTAAACGTCGACCATCTCACGATCCGATTAGAAGTAGATGCTTTAGATTCGACTTATGTTAAGAAAGGTAGATGTAGACCTAAAAAGACTTTGTCATTTTGTTTAAAAACATTATCTTAATTTATTAGAATTAATGAAAATATGACACTCAATAGGACACAATGGAGTAAAAGGATTCATGTAGTCGACCCCACTTAGTGGGATAAAGGCTTATTCTTGTTGTTGTTGTACTATGAAGCACGGACACGACATGAGACAACACAAGGACATTACAAAATAGAAAGAAATAAAACATGGCACGTCATAGACACGTTTTTATACTTAATTAATTATTAATATAAAATAAATATTTTTTCATTATTCTTATTAAAAATATCACAAACACAAATTGTGTAATAATAAAATTTAACTTCATAAATTTAATTTATATTATAAAATCTCATGCTTATGAAAATTAACTTTTAAAATCAGATATAATATATTTCAAAATAATTCATCCAACTCATCTACTAATATTTAAAAAATCCTATGATTATAAAGAGGGAATCGTTAATGCTCGGCTTTGACGAATATTGATAGCATCTTCGATGCTCAATTTCGGCAAATATTAGAGGGAGCTTCAACATGACGAGAGATGAAGCGGTTTCAACTATGAGGTGCAGTTAAAGCTATACATATACTTATAATTTTTTAATTCCCTTGTTGTATTTTCTCGAAATTATGATGTGATGTTGAGGTATGTCCCGATTTTGTAGTATCGAAGAAGTGTCGAAGCGCGTCGGACAAGTGACGGTGTTCAATAAGTGTCCAACACGGGTAATACACTTTTTTAGAAATGTTGGTACTACATAGTTGTTGTAGCAAAGGTATGTACAAGATACCTTATATGGTTATGGATGTGATTTACGTCTCAAATTAATGCACTCTAAGGCAAATTTAGACAAAATTTATCAAACACGCTATCAATTATGAGTTTGTAAAGTTTGCCACAAATTTGAAAAATTATGTATCTTCCAATTAGGCCAACCTTAGAAGAAGTTATGATGCAATGCATGACATTCCAAAATTTATCAGAATTATTAATTTTCTTGTCAAATTCATGAGCATTATCAACATCATTAATTTTATTAACTACATTTTCCACACATATACAAGTTCCTACTTGAATGCTCATCAGCATAATAACAAATCATACAAATATAAGATTACTAATCTCAAATGTAATATTTGCAATTGATTGAACTTAATTGCTTTGGCATTTACATATATATCAGACAATTAATATTGTCCCTAACATTAAACCCTTGCAATGAAGTAAAAATAGTAGCTTTGTAGAAGTTGGGAACAATATTAAGTGGAGATTAATTAATCCTTCAAATATTTCTATTCAAGGATAGTAATTAATACCACATGCAAAACCGTGTAGTACATAATGGAAAGAAAGGATTCATAGAGCCAAGCAACCATGGTTGAGATAAGCATAAAATAATCAAAAAGAAAACAAGAGAAAACCTAATGTTGCAAATAATAAATATAACACCTTGGATGGCATTCTGCAAAAACAATTTAAAAATGATAACTGATAATCACTAACCCAAATAGTCCAGACAATAGTAAAGTTAAAAATGTTCAAAAAAACCAAATATAGGTTTTCGTAACTACAAATAAGATCTTCTGCCCACTTGTTTCAAAAAATCTACCACCATACTTAGTAATATGTAAGCCAGAAAACTCATTAATAACTAAAACTAGAAGCTGATTTCTATGCCCGACCTCATAAATCATCAATACTAAAAACGCACTAAATTTGGCTACAAGTAAGAAAAAAATGGCCCAAATGTCAAGTTAAAACATACTTACAAGTTTCATTTATTTGAGAATTGGATGATTAGCATAGATACCACACAATTCTTTTGTTTACATATCAAACACCTAAACTTCAATTTTTACATGTATGCCTCCTGACCTATGCATAAAAAGGTTTATTTCGCTTTTTAAGAGTTAAAATAGGGGTATTTTTTATGTGACATGGAAGATTTGGGTGGTATGAATGTACAAAGGTAAAGTTTAGGTATTAGATATGCAAACACATAAGAATTTGATTCCAATGATTAATCTAATATAATTAAAAGTATACCTAATATAATTCCAAGTATACCTTAGCCAACTGTAACTTCAAACAGGCTCCTTGAATCGCCCTTTTATCTGCAACAACCCTTATAAAACTGTTTTTCTACATATATCACAAAAGCTGCTTCATTTTTTGCATCTAACCATCTTCCAAAAGACTATAGATTTTCATTAATATGCCCCCATCAATTCTCTCTGCGAAAATTGGATTTTTGAACCACTTTTCAAATAAAACTAGCAGAGATTACTCCCAGCATCGTAATAAGTAAAAGAAAAGGCAGTGCAAATCAATAAAACCAAAATGACGGATAATACAACCTTTGATTTATATATCAATCAAAAGTCTGAACACCGACCGTTGCGCTCCCAATCCCCGTAACGTGTTGGTTCAGGTCCTTTTGGGCCGCTGATTTCTCCGGTCTCCTTGTTCACATACACGCTATCTTCTTCTTCTTCTTCTTCTTCTTCTTCTTCTTCTTCTTCTTCTTCTTCTTCTTCTTTTGCTGGGCTCGACCTATCACTCAATGTTCTTTTGTCCTTGTTCGGCAGGTCGGGAGGAAGAGAGAAATGTTCGTTTGCAATTTCTGCCTTGGAATCCGGACGGCTGGTGGAACTGAAAGCCCTCTTCAACACAGTGATCGAAAGGGTAGGACTTCTGGGAACCCCTAGCCTGGTTTCTCGAAGCAGCGGAACTAGGCGAAGAAACTTGTTGGCCATTTCTTTTTTTTCCTTGATGGCTTCCCGCAGAGTTGGGGAATGTCTGGATTTATGTAGGGTTTGAGCTATAAATCCTGCCAAACGCCAAAAAATGGAGCTTTATGCCCCGTGAATCCTCAGTAAATCAGCCTATTATTTATTAATTGGATTTAGGCATAAAAAGTTCAGTCAAATATTAAAAATTAATAAATTTTAAATCCAACCTTCTGTTAAATATAATTTCTTCACGTTCTATCTTTTACACCCCGTATTTCATCTTTTCAATTTAG
>NEWO01000563.1:130180-155307 GCA_003013225.1 Phalaenopsis aphrodite
ACATAAAAAATAGTATCATTTCAAATACACATTTCGAAGCATAAGATAACATTGATATATAAAATTAAAATATTGGTTTTAGAAATATAAATACATAAAATTAAGTAATATATATCTAAATCCTAATTTTTAAAATAAAAAAAAAACTAAAATAACACACAAAATAAAATTTATAGCTCAAAGCAACAAAATGAAGCTGATATTTTTCCCCCTTTAAGCCCGACCAAGGTACAAACATTTCTCACGTGCTCAAAATGCTCGGTGTGGCGGGAAAAGAATCGGACTCAAAAGCTCTCTTTTATAAGCAGAACCGAACTCAAGTCTCACGAGCCAGATCCGCTTCCCCTTCATAGGATCTCCATCTTCGCAATTCTTCTCAATTCCTTCCTCCATTCCCAAATCTATCTGTGCCCCCGGATCCCCATCAATCTCAGCTCGCACCACTTGTTCTTATCTAGGGTTTTTTTTTTTTTTTCTGAGTTGCTGTTGCCGTTTCGTGGTGCTAGGGTTTCGCTCTCTCTTCCCCGGTTCATCAATCTCAGATCGTACTTCCCCGGACTGAGGCCAAAAGATTTTTATTGTACGAGATGGCGGAAGCGTTCGAAGACGAGATTGAGCCGACGGTGACGATTGAGGAGTACATCAAGGGAATAGAGGCGGAGGAGCTGGTGAGTGGAAATCGTTTATTGTTATGTATTCGTGTTTGCTGTGGAGTTCTTGATAATTTTACTGATTTTAGTTTTGTTTGTGGCTGGCTTAATCGGAATAACTTCCTGGTTGGAAACCCTAGGAGGCGGATTTGGTTCTGGGTGGTGACGAGGGGAAGGAGTGTACCTATGATAATGGTTATATGAAGAGGCAAGCGATTTTCTCTTGCCTGACATGCGTTCCAAGTGGAAACGCTGGGATCTGCACTGCTTGTAGCCTTTCTTGCCACGATGGGCACGAGGTGAGAAGGGAATCCTTTGCCTTTCACTTTGTTTTTCTTCATGTTTTCGCTTGTGGAAGTACTTGGTTTTGTTCTATAAGGAGAATGACTGAAACAGCAATGACGTGGCAGAGGATAAGCATTGGCATTTGACTGTTATGGGTGAAAGGGTTAACATGCTTTCCACAACTGTCTTGCAATGAATATAATTTTATTTTAGTAAGCAAGCATTTGAGAATTCCATAAACGTTTGCTTATTGTGTGATCTATGCTTATCTTGTCGCATGGCAGACAGAGAGCCCACATTTTGCGGCATAGTCAACTTTATATTTGAATCATTAATTAACTATGAAATATTCCATATTTCAAATAACTTCAACGTGTCTCTTAGCCATATATGGGATGTGTATGCTTGTGCCCGTAACCATGTAGCTTAAAATTAACATCAACTTATTGTGCTTGGTATCGTTTGGAAACTCTCTTTAGTTGAAAGAATAGCTCACTCAAAATGCACAATCAATCGCGCAACAGTCTGTAATGGAACTTGATCGTTGGAATTATCTAGTTAAATTGATGAATCTTCAGCTAAAAAATTCATTTTGGTAATATTAAAATCTTCAATCTATGCATGGAAAGTGTAAATTTTAGTGACTTATTTAACTTCATGCCAGTTACATTTTATGAGGGAAAATAAATAAGAAAGTGTTGTGTGTAAAATAAAACAACTTTTTTATATCAAAATAGTTTTGCAAGCTTCTAGAATTCCTGTTTTTTGAAAAGGCATTTAAACGTGAAATCAAGAAATAATCAATCTAGAAATATTACATTTTCTTAAAGGCCATGAAGGATTTTTGCATTGTAATTACAAACAGAAAAATACCCTTTTTATAGGATTGATGCCTTTATTTATATCTAGCTAGCAATTCTTATGTATTTACATATCTCACACCTTAACTTTTATATTTACACACATTTCACTTTGGTGCTTTAAACCTTTGCATGAAAAACCGTTTTTCTTTTAAAAAGTGGTAATAGTGCTATTTTTAACCTGATATTAAACAACTGAGTGCTATGTGTGAAAACATGAAAGTTTAAGTATGAGATACTTAAATACATAAGAATTGTGTGCTGTATGTAAATGGCCCATATTTATTTTGCATGAAAAATCTATTAAGGAATCTTTTTGCAGTTGTTTTGCGCCATTGCTATTGCAGATTGTATTTTGTATTCTGATGCTTCCCAAAATAGGTTGAATTCAACACCTTTGCCACATGACTAGCATGCTAAGTCCATCTGCTGTTTTTATCAGGTTGTGGAGCTATGGACCAAGAGAAAGTTTAGATGCGACTGCGGGAATTCAAAATTTGCAGATTTTGCATGCAAACTTTACCCTAATAAGGAACCTGAAAATGTGGATAATGCTTATAATCAGAATTTTAAAGGTCGCTATTGCATATGTGGGCTCCCCTACCCTGATCCAGAAACTGATGAACAGGTTGAGATGATACAATGCTGCATCTGTGAAGACTGGTTTCATGCGAATCACCTTGGTCTTGTTTCCCCAGAAGAGGTATTTTAATTAATGTGAAATCTCCCGTTGTAAAAATATCTTTCCCAATAATATTTTCTTTCTTTTTTACCATTCAGTGATTGCTAATTCCTTACCAGGCTTCTAATCTCTTACATGTGCATTGTTTTCCCTTTTCCAATCACATGTTAGGTTTTACCTAAAGCTTATGGCGACCCTTAATTTTTTTTAAAATGTACTTTATTTATCTAATGGCCCTTGATTATTTTGATTTGTTTGTATTTTAAGCGTTTTCATTATATACTAGCTTTTTATTATAATTTTAATCTCTTTACCTATATCATAGATACCAAGAGATGAGGAAGGGGAGCCTTTATATGAGGATTTCGTCTGCCAAGACTGTGCTCTTACTTGTTCATTCCTTAAATTGTATCCTCCATCCATTTGGGCTATAGAGAGTCAGAAGAATGAACCAGTATTATCTGGTAAAGAAAAAGTCCTGGAAACGAAGACCTCTGCTTTTTCTGTCTCTGAAAACATTGATGATAGCAACCATGGTTCCAAAGATCAGACAAATATTTCAAACATGAATTCCACGACTGAGATGTTAGACAAGAAGGTTCAACCACATGCAGAAACCTCATCAGAACGTCATAAACACCAGATTAATATTTCAAACATGGATTCCAAGATTGAAGAGATTTCAGATAATAAGGTTCAGCCACAAGGAGAGACCTCTATGGAAAATTATGGGTGGGGGGAGGTGAAAGCAGTCTGCAACAGTTTAACTTCAAATTTCAAATGCATTATTGGATTGGATATATTCAATGCAGCATTTGACTCGGAAAAAAAGCCTATGTTTCTGTCAAAGAAATGGAGAGATCGTCTTTGTAGGTGTCT
Organism: Phalaenopsis aphrodite; assembly: GCA_003013225.1. Classification (NCBI taxonomy): domain Eukaryota; kingdom Viridiplantae; phylum Streptophyta; class Magnoliopsida; order Asparagales; family Orchidaceae; genus Phalaenopsis; species Phalaenopsis aphrodite. The sequence continues at coordinate 133,537 of NEWO01000563.1, forward strand.
TACTTGCACTAATTTCTACATTCAGAAAGGCCTACATTACTTGATTGACAAGGATGACACCATTGAGGAATATGAAAAAATGGCAAAGCAGAAGAGGAAGGAGAAGTTACAGCAAGAAGAAGGAGCTGAAATGAATTTCCTTGATAAACTGAATCATGTGCAAAAGATTGAAATTTTGAGGGGCATCAATGACTTGAAGAACGAGTTTCATTCTTTTTTGGTATGCCTTCTTACATTGTTTTTAGTGTTTTTTTCTATGATGATTGCCTGTATAGAAAGTACATCTACATTCGGTCTCCAGAGAAATTTTTTTTAATAAGTTTGGTAGTCTGATTAACCATGATAATGTTTTTAGAAACCTTTTAAAGTTTGAAATTGCGTGAGCACTTCCTGCCATCTTTGCTTTATCTTTCATATTATTAAATTTAATGCTGATCAATCATTGCAATTTCTAAGTTTGTTTTTTTTTCCTCTAATTTCAATGTAAATAAGCTAGAAATAGTTTTCCATTTGTTTGCAAAATTTTTAGTTTATTTTGTAGGATATTTGAAATGCAAAGAAAATAGTATTTCAATTTTAATTGCATCACTTATTGTTTTAGGTGTGTGGGTTTTTTAGCATTAAATGATAATATGATACTTAATAGGATACAATGGAGAAAAAGGATTCATGTAGCCGACCCCACTTAATGGGATGAAGGCTTGTTGTTGTTGTTGTTGTGTGTGGATTTTTTAGAAGAAAATAAGTTGAGAAGCTTCTTTTTTTTTTTAATGAATAAGTATGAATAGAGGTTCTAAAACTTGTAATAGGTTTTTCTCATGCAATTCTCAGTAGGAATGAATGTAAGATTAGGTTTCATGAATAGCTAACCCAAATAGTCGGAATAAGCTTGATGGTGTTAATTTTTGATACTGATGCTATAGTTGAAAGTAGCAATTTTTTTCGTAAGTGCTTGAGTTTGTGAAGTTGGCATGCTTAAACATGCTAGAAGGTGATGATTGGATTCGGACAACTTCAATGAAGCATTTTTGTAAGGCTAGGGAAGCTAGCTTATTATATTCCAATTCTTAAAAAATATTTCAAAGTTATACAGGTCATTTGGTTAAGATGAAGTTGAATTAGCTATGCTAAATGGTGCATTGTTTTAGCAGACAAATGGCAGTGTTTACTGGGAATGTTGTTAAATACTGCTTACTGTAAAAAGTGGTAGGCAAGATTAGGACACCAATCTTGTCCTTATATTAAATATTAAAATTGGGCATCTAATCAAGTTCGGTTGGGAATCTCTTTCTCTGATGGAGGATAATCAATTGGATCTGGGTGAAACCAGTAAGTATCTGGTTGGATTAGTGTTCTTGGTTGGCTTGCATCTTAAAATAATATCATGAAAATCTTCCTATGTGAGAGTGTATTGCATGGACTTAGGTACTATTATGATAGTTTGGCTTTAATTGATGTGAAGTTTGGCTTTTGGTAGCTCTTCAGAAGATTTATCAATATTTTATTAGGCCTACTTTATTTAAAATGAAGCTTGAAAGTGTTACACATAATAAGAGAAAGTGATAACTGATACTTCAGTTTATTTAAAATGGAATGTATAGAAGTGATGCAAGATGAGTATATATTGTGAATATCTGCATCATGATTCATGATAGCAGTAGTAGAATAACATTGTAGGTGTAATTCTGCGAGGTAAGACGAGTAGGAGTATTGAGCATGCCCTTCCGGCTACTTTGAAAGAGCACTATGGCTATCCTTGGATTTCAGGGTTTATCGACGCTTTGAATAAACAGTTCTCATTAAAGCGTTATTGCAGGTTTGCTTAAGAAGATAATAGCAAGACTTCATGAAAAAAAATGTAATAGATATTTAAGTTCTTAAATTTAGATAGATTTTTAGGACAATCTGAATGCAAAATTACATAATAAGTCTTAATACTTGAGATTTGAAATATAACAATGAACTCTATTGAGTTCCACTAAGTGGTTCCCCACTGTATACATATAGTGGGCGTAAAACTTTTCATGTTTAGCATTTATCTAGTGAGAAGCCAAGCAGATAAAGATTGTTAGTCTTTTCTTGAATGCTGGGAGAAATATGATTGAGGAAGAGGGTTTGGGGGGGGGGGGGTTTAAGTTTAATCACTCAGGTGAAAGGAGAACTAAATTATGTTGGGATGCCTCTAGCTCTGCCATATTTACTTGAAGGTTTTGTATAGATCTGAGTATTGGTACTGTAAAAATGCTCTTTAATCTTGTAAAAATAGATTGTTTAAGTGTGTATATGGCAAGATTAGGAATGGTAAATGAATGAATGATTACATTAAAGAAATACTTGGAGTGACATTCGTTTAAAATATGGTAGTTGAAAATAAATTAGGGTTTTTAGATTTGTACAGTTAAGTTAATGTTGAAGGATTATGGAGGAATATAGGTAGACTTTAGGTGATTTATGGGAGTCAAAAATGATTTGCACGAACACTTAGCAGTGAGCATGAACAAATAGAAATTGATGGTTTATAAATATCTTCTAATTAGATGGAATTTGATGATGATGTCATGATAGTGGTGAAAATTATGAGCAACAACAACATTGCTAAATACTTTTATAAATATTACGAAACTACATGCTCTAATTAAGAAGCGTAGCAAATGTTGCTTGCTTTATTTATTATATAGATAAAATAATAGAGAAAATGGAGTGGCTAAGATTACAGCTGCAGTTATCTTTTAATTACACAACCATACATTAACATAATGGACAAAGGTGCCCAATCAGAAGGCACTGAGTTAGGGTAGCTGATAGAGAAGGGTGATAAAGGGGATAAATTTGGCATCAAGTTGAATGATGACATATTGTTAATATCCCCCAAGGGATGGTGTATACCAAAAAATAAGAGATTAGAACTGAAATATTAAATGAAGATCATACCATGGGTACAATGTACATCTTGTTGGAACCAATGCAACAACAATATAACGCGAAGCTTTTGGTGACCAAAAATAAAGCATGAAATAGCAGGTTTTGTTGATAGATGCTTTAAATGTTAAGAAGTTGAGGTCAAACCTAGAAGAACCGGGAATGTATGTATAACCATTAGAAATTTTGAAATGAAAGTGGGAGACATCTCTATGAATTTTGTTTGTGGATTACCTAAAATGAAAAATGAGCACGGCATCGTATAAATGATAGTTTATGGTTGGATTATATACATGATCCATTAAAAAAAACTAACTCAAATATATTTGCAAGAAGTCATAAGCTTACATGGAATTCCATTAACCATTATAGTGGATAGAGATGCAACATTTCGGCTATATTTTCATGTAGTTTACTAGAAACCATTGGTATAAAATTTTGATCTAGCATGTCTTACCATTAGCAAGAAAACAAACTATTAGAATGAATGAATGCTACCATGAAAATCCTAGAAGACTTGTTGGGATTATTTATAATGGATTTGAGAGGAAGCTTAGTTAAATACCTCTTCTAGGCTTAGTATAACTCGCTTTGGCTCAATTTGTTTGTAAGCATAAAGTTGAACTCCAAACTTATGAACCAAACAGCCAAAAAGGACAAACAACTCCGCAAATGGCTTTGATGACTCTAAGTAGGCGTAAAAACCACATAAATTAAAAAAGAGGCATATTCAAGGAAGAGGACCATATACTTTTGAAGGTGTCTTTGACTAAAGGAGTTAATGGATATTTTATAAAAGGTAAATTGAAATTGTGATATAATTGGCCATTTGAAATATTGAAGGGGATTGGGTTGAGATTACTTTATTAGTTTTAGTTGTCATTCATAACAACATATTTATTTCAGACCCAACTTACATAGTACAATATAAACCGCTAAATTCATGTTCTAACCTCCCTTGTGAAGAGAAACCACTTGAGAACCTCAATCATAAAGTAAAAAATCTGAGATGATAAGACATTCCTATTCTAAAGGTCCTCTTAAGGGATTCAGATTTTGAGGAAGTAGCATAAGGGACAAATAGAAACCATTCCCTATATCTTATTAAAACATAAATGTTGCAATTTGTAGGACCAATTTTCTTCGAGGGAATAAAATTTTTCATTTTTAAAGATACATTTAATGTATAAAATAGTATTTTATATTCAAATTATGCCATTAGATGTGAGAAAGGATTGAGTTGAGACTAAAATGAGTTTAAAATGTCTTTTGAAAAGTTGAAAACTTATATGGAACGAGAAGCACCTTGAATAAGTTCAATGATTTCTATCATGAAATAAATATAATTTTAGGACTCTTTTTAGGCCAAAAAAGGGCTCGAACTCCAAAAAAAAATTTAATAATGAGATTAAGTGCAATATTTGAATTTCATGTCATTTTTTCAAAACTATTGCCCCCCTCCAACTCCTATTTAAATGGAGGAGAGTTATGATAACTATAATAATTGTCATCTATTGTTGAGTGCTGAAAGAGTCTGAGGGATAGGGAAGCACAGAGCCTCGAACCTCACCATATCTCTCAAGAATTTTGTTGGTTTGAAAGTTGAGTTGGGATATGAACTTGATGGATAAGAAGAAAACTAGTTTCCTTGATTTATGTTTTCTTGCCTCCACTTTCTCTCTTAAGCCCATAAATACTTGTAATTAACATGCCATGATGCAGTGTTCCATTATGCTAATTGATCTTTAGGTGGACTTATGTGGCTAGCAACATTAATGGTGGTGAACCTTGAACATGGAAATGATGGATAAAAAGAAGAAGTGGATGAAGGTAAAGGACAAGTTGGTTTGCTTGATTATAAATATAAGAAGCTTTCTCTCACCATTGAACTAAGATTTGAAGCTTTGGAGGGGAATTGAAGAGACAGGGAAGAAGGGAGGAACAACGGTAGATGCGTGTAGTAGTCCACACCACACTTATAGGTTTGACAAAGTTATGTTTTATAATCTGTCCTGGTTATGGTTTTTTTTGGAGGGTTTCTCCTTTCATAAAAGTTCCTTTAAAGACAACTTCAGATGCGGTGGTATAAAGTTGCGATTTGTAAAATTATACTAGTGTTTGAATAAGTATTTTAAGGTGCTTTTTAACACAATTACTTATAGGTTTTTTTAATATAAAAGACTATAATAACCCTAATACTTTTAAATTATAAGTATCATATCTAAAACTATTAAATTATTTGTAGAAAATGAAATTTTAATATGATTATATTCTATAAATTTGAATTTATTAAGTATAGCTGCTGCTAAATCCAACTCAACATTTGGTTCAGTTAAGATTAAATCAATTTAATTGGTTTGACATATTATTTCAAGATTTAACAGTAATTACTCTTTAGAGAATTTTACGATGAAATACAAACTCATATCATCTATATTTTTAAAATATTAAAAATTGTGATGTTATGTGCAAAATAAAAAATAACTATTTTTTTCCCGCGACACTGGTGAACTCTTTGCCCAATATATAATCATCTTTTTCCTCAACTTCATTTTTTTTTACTTTCCTTGGCTCCTTTAATGCATCTTCTTCTTCGTTGGAAATCCTTTGCCTTTCAACCCTTTGGTTTGAAGGTGCGAACAAAAACATATAGCGGGCAATGCAATCGTCTTATCCTTTCAAGCCATTTAATCTTATATTACTCTCCTCCTCATTGCCGGAGATGATGTTGTCCATCTGTACAACAGAGAGATTGCTGGAATATGGCGATGGCAGGAGTTGGAATAGGAATATAGCGGCAATAGGAGATGGATGGTGGCATAGCAAGAAAATTTTTCAAAACAATAAAATATATGTTGTTACGAAATGGCGGAAATTTTTTGACCTTTCATTTTTCAAAACAACAAAATATAGGTCCGAAATGGTGGAACAAACGAAGCTCCAATGTCACGATCTGAAAATGGCATAAATGTTGTTACGTTAGAAGCAATTCTCGGAGAACTCGATTGGGCAAACAAACAACGAGCTTTCTCATCGCTTTCTTTGTAACGCAAAGGAGGAGCACCACTTGCTCTGATGTGCAGTTGCTACTAGGATGTCGTGGTCTTAAAAAAAAAATATTGTAACAGCTATCGCAGCTTCTTGATCAACAACTTTTGTGCAAGAACTTCATATTTGCTTCTTCAAAGAGTTGCAAATGCACCAAATAGACTCTAAATTTCATATTACTATGCCCATTGTTTGAAAGTGCATGAATATGATGTGGAAAAGGACTATTTGTATTATAAAACTTATTAAAAGTTATATCTTTTCATGACATCCTCGCATTATATAATAATTTTGAAGCACTTCTCCAATTTTACTAGGTAGACTTGAACTTTAGAATTTATGTCCTCATATGCATGTATGTATGCATTATGTGTGTGTATCTCTAAATAGCTAAAAAATATTTAAACATATAACATTTATGCATTATTTAATTTTTAATAATATTGATTGATAATTGAGAAATAAACAATATATAAGTAAATGTTGATCTTTGATGTAATACTACTTAATATTATTATATATGTTAAACACCTGTAAGGGGAATTTGACTAATGTCTGACGTGCGAGGAGCTTGCTCGAGTTCGAGTACATACTCTAAAAATAGCTATTTAGCTTTGAGAAAGGTTTTTCGAGAATATAACATGATAATCATCACAATAAAATGTTAAAATGTAATTGAAAAATAATGTTTCTTAAGTTTTTTGTCATTCTGAATATCAATATGACTAAACCTTTTTTTAATAATTTATTGAAAATGAAGTGCTTATAAGGCCCTAAAGTTATCAAGATTAAACTGTCAAATAAAAATCAATGTTGGCAGCGTTAAATTTTAGTTATTATTTATTTCATCCTATTGAGTACCATACTTGTCACCATTATTAGGTTTGTTGCTCAAGTAAGTCGCCACTATAAATCTCTATTATGATTCTAAACTTTGATTTTCTTCATATTATTTAAGCTAAGTTCATTTCTTAGGATCAATTTATAATGTCTCATTAATTTTGCTAGTTTTGCTTATTTTGATTTTTAAAAATACTTTCTTTCTTAAGATTCTCATTCAGTAGTTAATAAGATCTCATTATCTTTGCTTGTTATCTAACTTGATCAATTTTGTAAGATCTTTATTCTCTTGTTTGAGTTTTTTTAGTAATTTTTTCCGCTTCTTAAATATTAAGTTTATTATAGGAATCAGAAAAGACTAGCATTTACTTTGCACATTTTCCTCTTTGTAAGACTTTTTAGCCTTTTTTTTTTTATATAAGACTTGGTAGTATTTTGTGTTTTATGGCTCTTTAAAAGCACAATTGTGAAACTTTTTTATACCATCTTACTGCGCCATATAAGGTTCATTTCTAAACTCGCATTAGATATTTTTTTTGTCAACTTCTTAATGGAATTAGCTATCTTATACCACATTGTGATTAATTCATCTAAATAATTTTAATTTGCCTTTCTTAGTAGCTTATCTTTTAATAATAACACTTTATTATCTTGCAATTTGCACCAATTTTTGTTAGGAAAATTATGTATTATTATAATTTTAATAATCTCCTAAGATATTTTTCATAATTAGTACTCTATATTGCGTTATCAAACTTTATCATGGAAGTGCATTACAATGTTTGCTAAAAGATCTAGTTCCTCGAAAAAAAATATTGGTGATAAGGTATCTCCACTTTTAAGATTAATTAAATATTTGTTTCATTTCTTAAAATTTGTACTTGTTAAGATTCTAAGTTATTGCAAAATTAATTATAAATTCTTCCATTACTTTCTTTTTCTTTATTCGATAATATCGTGAATCATTTTTTACTCAACTCATTTTATAGATTATTTATCAATTTAAGTCGCCCTAATTAATTATTTTTCTTCCTCATACATATTTCAATAGTAGTCACCTTGTCCTAAAAAATCAACATATTGTTCTTAATTATTATTATGACCTGATACAAATACTGATAAAAGTCCCTATCAATGAACTCCATAAAAATGGTTGATGAACTAGAGAGATCAAATGGCATCACTCATTTGAAAAAGTTAAAGCATATACGAGCAGTGGCTATTAACTGTGTGGGCGTGCACATATGTGCATGTCTATATGTTCAGGCTTATGTTGATCCGCATGCAAATCATCACCAATAAATGTCAACACACATGTTGATTCGAACTAAACGATCATACAGTTTCATTTTTAGGCATGAATTTTTCTCTAAGGTACCATAATTTTGATCCGTACAGATCTAACTTTCTTTACAAACCCAATATTTCTTGTTTTCCATCACATCCTAGAACTAATATAGTTGAGGATAGATGTGATTGTTTTAGGGTTTGTTTGGGATCACTTTTGATTTTTATTTTCTATTTTTATTTATTTTGTTTTGCTTATTCTTTGATTTAAAATAAGATATGATTGGCTATTTGATTAAAGCATGATTATTTTTTAAAACATTCAGAACATCTAAAAATCATTGGGTGTTTTCAAAAATATGATAATTTATTTTTAGGGAAAAAAAAACATATACAAAACACCCTAAACAAATCTACTTTAAAAATAAATGGGGGAAAAAAACAAAAAACAAAATCAATGTCAAAGAGAAGCCCTTAATTTACAAGAATATATCACATGAACCTGATAATTGTACTTGAGCATTTTTTTTAACTATGCAGGAATCTGTTGACACGTCTAAACCAATCACATCTGCAGATGTCCAAGGGCTCTTTGAAAATCTTGCCAAGAAGAGGCAAAGATTGTCATAAAATTTACCTCTTCAACACCTCATGGTCTTATCCAGGCCTTCTGGGCGTGAAAACAGAAGGTAATTATATAGTAGATCTAACTTGAGCTCCCTCTTTTTCAGACTTGAATGGCAGAGGTTTGATGCTATATGACGTCTAATTAGCATTTCGTGTTATGTAATCTCCTATCCATCATGTTTGTGTTTTATTGCCAGCGATTACAGTAAAGACTATTCTATTACCTGACTTATGGTTTGGTTATATGTGTGATAGCATACATTTTATAAAATCCTCTTAGCTGGAAAAAAAACATTTTATAATATCTTCTAGCTGGAAAAAACATGGATCTGATTATTAAAATCAAGGTTGCTACGTTAAATGACTGCCAACTCATCAGGTGTTCTGTTGTCTGCCGGGAGATTGTTTTCTCCTCCCATTATTTCTTCTATGTTTTTTCTTAAGAAATTACTATTTCTAAAGCTTGACTTCATAGATAACTTTGTGCTTAAGTTCGATTGTTTAGCTAACAGATCAATCATTTTTACTACAAATATATTTTACCAGTTTGATGAGTTTGATTCTCAGTGATAGCTCCGTAAAAGTCTAAACTTTCACCAATTGAGATATTGTTTGCTTTGATTTAATGGCTTCACGATTTCACATTGGTATAACTTCTCATGAGGTCACCAACTTAGAAGTGGTCTTGTATGATCATATTTTTACAACAAAAGACACCTTAATGTTTAATGTTTCTTTTATTTTACTTGAAAGGTTTCACAACCACCTCCATTTAAGTATCTAAAAGTCCTCATCAATATTTTAAACATAGAATAATCCGCAGTCATACATGATTTTAGATGCGGCCTCTATGGATTCAAGATGTGTCTCCCATTGTATAGCTCATTGTTCCATATAGGGTTCAAGGGATGGCTCTAATGATATAACATTTTATCATACATGATACTTAATTCTCATATTCATGCTTATGTAATGCTTTGATATCATTTATAGCCAACCCGAGCTCTCAATCATCAAGATATTATTCTCCTTGGCTTAATGGCTTCATAGCTTTATATCGGTGGTGTAATTTCCCTAGAGGTCACTCATCTTTACGGTGGTTTCATATGAGCATGCTTATGAGTTTTTTTATTAAATTTCAATTGCTATACCAAAAATACATCTCGATGTTTAGGAGAGCAACTTCATTCTACTGAATTTAATTCACAATCTTTGTATTATAAAGTACATTGTTTGCGAGTAAACCTCCAATTCCAACATTTTATCATTCATCATCATTAGCTTTATCCTCACTATTTATTCTCTCTTTTATGAATCATCATTTTTCTATGGAACTTTATCCATATTATTTATTTGTCTATTCTTTCTTCTTAATCCTTTAATATTACTTTTATTTGTACATTTTAGAGGCACATTTTTTTCCTTGTGTTACACGTCCAAATCATTTAAATTTAATCTTTAGTATCTTATTTTTATTAAGTGATATGACACTATCTATTTCATGTAATCATTCCTTGATCTTTTTAATTTTTTCACACATTCATTTTAATATTTTTATTTTCCCCTTGATAAACTTGGATATGTGCTTGAACGTGAACTCATTGGTTGGAAACTAGGTGAATAATTTCACATGGCCAGGTTCAAGTGCTCGCCTTATTCGGAGAAAAAAATTCTTCGACATTATTAGAGTCCCAATTACTAAATTCTTTGATACATATAACATAACTAGCCAAGTCGTAATCTTATAATGTGCTTTTGAGTCTCCATGGTACTCTCTTTGTTGGGTAATGTGGAGACCCGGTCTACCGAAATTTAATTAGTTTTCTAATTAAGAATCCCACCTACAACTCACCTACCTCCCACCTACCGCTCACCTACCTCCCACCTACCGCTCTCATGATTTCTATAAATAGCCTCTTTTGGCTTAAAGGAGGAGTCATGCCAAAGGCTAAGCCAAGTCCTCTAAGAGAGAGAAAGGAAGAGAGGAAAATATATATTTTCTTGTAAACGTTAAAACGCTCGACGGTGTAATTTCTCGAAGAAATGAAATCCTCTGCAGCTCCGTGGACGTAGACAAATTTGCCGAACCACGTAAATCTGTGTGTCGCTTTGGTTTTTTTTTATGCATGTAATTTTTTTCTCGTTTCATTTTTCACAACAACTGGTATCAGAGCTGGGTTCAAATCTAAGGAAGAACGATAGGTGAAGATGAAGTGATGGCATCGAGGATCGAGAAGTTCAATGACACAAATTTTGCTTACTGGAGGATGCAAATAGAAGACTATCTCTATGAAAAGAAACTTCGTCTTCTGTTATTGGGAAAATGACCAGAAAAGATGGACGAGACGGAATAGAATCTGTTGGATCGACTGATTCTGGGGGTTATACGATTAACCTTGTTGAGATCGGTTGCCCACAACGTCATCAAGGAGAAGATTACTGCATATCTCGTGGTAGCTTTATCAGGTATATATGAAAAGATATCGACGAATAACAATGTGTATCTGATGAAAAAGTTTTTAAACTTAAAGATGACGGAAGGTGTGTCTGTTGCTCAACACCTAAATGATTTCAACATTATCACAAATCAGTTGTCGTCAGTTGAAATTGATTTTAATGATGAGATACATGCGCTGATATTGTTGGCTTCATTGCCAAATAGCTGAGAAGCCATGAGGATGACATTTAGTTCTGCAGGTAAATCTAAGTTGAAATATGGTAATATTCGTGATTTGATTTTGACTGAGGAGGTGCACATAAAGGATTCTGGCGAGGCCTTATGTTCAAGTTCGGCGTTGAATGTTGATTCCAGAGGGAGATCACATGACATGAACTCAAACAGAGAAAGATCAAAATCAAAGTGATCAGCAGACAACGTGCTGGAATTGTGGCAAGGCTGGCCACATAAAAAAGAACTGCAGAAATCTCAAGGAGGAGAATGATGGTGTTAATGTTGTAATTGAAGAAATACATGATGCACTATTTCTGACAGTTTACAGTTCTGTTGATGACTGAATACTGGATTTAGGTGCTTCCTTCCATACATCTTTTCGTCGGGAGTTAATGCGAAATAATGTTGCAGGTAACTTTGTGAAAATATATATGGCTGATGGAAAAACTCTGGACGTGATGAGGATTGGAGACGTTGATATTGCACTCCATAACAAGAGCAAATGGAATTTGCAAAAGGTTAGACACGTTCCTGAGTTGAAGAAAAACCTCATCTTTGTTGGGCAAACTCAATGAGGGTGGTCATTCGGTAGTGTTCTCAGATAGCACCTAGAATGTTATCAAATGAGCATTAGTACTAGCTCGGGGTAAGAAAACAGACACACTATATCTGACTACAGGTTTACTCAGGCGTGAACACATGAGTCAATGGCGCATTATAGGGAAGCAGAAGAAGGTCAATTTCCTGAAAAGTGGTAGAGTGCCAAAGGCAGGAAAACCGGACCTTGTACGGACAAATGGTGAAGAATCACAGTTATGAAGAAATCTTGCAAGATGAGAATTCAAGCAAGTGGGAGCTGACCAAGAAGGAGGAGACAGATTCCCTGCCAGGGAATCAGTCTTGGGAGCTGGCAGAACTTCCACCAAGGAAGAAGACATTGCACAACAAGTGGGTGTATCAGGTGAAGACTGTGTTTGGTGGCAGTAAGAGGTACAAGGCTGGACTCGTTAAAAATGGCTTTCAATAGGGACAAAATATTGATCATGCTGTGAGTTATAAGCAGATATAAGAGTAACACAAGAAAGAGTTTGGTGGTACAAGGCTACGTTGACGGTGATGTGTCAACTGAGGGTGTTACTCGTGAGAAACTGAAGTTGTGTTCAACTTCAGCTGGTCTTCTGGCATAAAGACAGGGGCTTCAAGTTGCAGAGGTGGATGATATCATGTTTGAGGAAAAGGTCAGTGCAACTAGTAGATGATGCAGCCAGTAGGTGATGCAGTTAGTGTCACAGTCTCCAAGTTGGAGAATGGTTGGATAATGTGGAAACCCGGTCCACCATAATTTAATTAGCCTCCTAATTAAGATTCTAACTTACCGCTCACCTATTTTCTCACCTACCACATCCACCTACCACTCACGTACGTCTTACCTACCGCTCTCATGGTTTCTATAAATAGTCTCTTTTGGCTTAAAGGAGAAGCCAAACTCGTCCTCTTGAGAGCTAAGAGAAAGAGAGGAAGAGAGAGAAAGGAAGAGAAGAAAATATAGATTTTTTTATAAACGTTGAGGCACTTGACGGTGTAATTTATCGAAGAAATAAAATCCTCTGCAGCTCCGTGGACGTATGCAAATTTGTCGAACCACGTAAATCTGTGTTGCTCTAGTATTTTTTCTGAGTGTAATTTTTTCTATTTTTCGCTTTATTGTCATCGTTTTTTCACAACACTCTTATCACCAAAGATTAACAAGATGTTTGAGGTGCATTTCTTAAGCCTCGCCTCACCCCACAATCAAAATTACCTCGAACCTACGCATGAATGATTTGAGTCAGTTTTATGTCTTTTTGGATTGAGGGCTTATTTCAGAAGGTTTTATGCTTTTAGGAGGTCGATTCAAATTGTAATATAATAATAGTTTTTAAAAATAATTTTTTTAGATAATATTATAATATACTTAATATGGCCAAGAAATTTCATTTAAAATGTATTATATACCTTAATATGTATTTTTTCGGGGTTTTTATTAAAATAGTTTGTTACGTTTCTTCTTAAACCTTGTTGATTTTATCTTGCTTTTCATCAACTATAGAGCGTAAAAAATTAACCTAACATACGACTTGGCTTGAACTCAACTCGAAATGTGTGTTCGAGTTGACTTAGGTAAATTTTCTCGTTAGGTTTCAATCAAGAATCAAAACACATTTATTTCTTTCTCTTATTGGACTCAGGTTGGCCCGACAATTTGGAATTGACATGTTAAATTAAAATTGTCCAAAAATTAATTCTAATTTTATTCTAATAGTTATTATGCATATGCTAAATATACTACTTTGGGTCAGGTTCGCGGGTCAGGAATTGTATATTTAATACTCAGGTTCAATCTGGGCCAAATAGGTTTGAGTTGGATCAATTTCATGTTTAACCTAAACCTGATTTAATGCCTCTTTCATTGAATTTATTTTAGATGTACTGTAAATTTTTCTTATAATTTTAAAGTTAAAATAATGATATTGTTGATGTGATTTCAAATATTTGAATCTTATTGATTTGCCATCAAAATATTTTCATCACTTGACACGCATCTTGAGGTAGTTTTTTTTGGTATGAAATACTCAAACTTTGTTTAAAAGTCATTCAGAATTTAAGTAAATTTATAGTCAAATTGATCGGCTCGACGAGAATGAAACTAAAATTGGTTCGATCAGAGTTAAATGATGCCCAAATCAAGCCAATAAATCACTTATGGAATTTTTTAGTGTATAATTGGAATGTCAGACATGTTTCAAATCTAACTTGTTTATTGTCAAATTTAACTTCTCGACACGACAAATCTAATGAGTCAAAGATAGTTCAATTCTGATATTATTAAGACAACATTTGAGTCATTAATGCAGAAGGTACCTAGAACCTATTATATTTTATTTTAGCATATAATTTTGTTACTTATAATACTTAATTTAAAAAAAAATTATGAGCATATTATTCTTTATAAGAATGAATATAATAAAACATATTGATTATTTTCTTATGAGAAAAATAGATTGTTGAGAATGTAAAGATTTTGATGTCATTGCAAGTGGAAATTTAAATACTCAACATCGATTATTAGTTCTGAATTTTAAAATGAAGAATTATAAAATAAAGAATACAAAAATACTATCATAAAATCAAATGGTGGCATCTTAAAGACAAGTAAAATTATTTTTATGAAAAAAATTCAAGATTTCAAGATTTGGGATGTTCATAAAGAAGCAAATTTTATATGAAATAAAATAACAAGCACTATTAAACAAGTGACAAAATATGTACTTGGATAATCAAAAGAAAAAGTTTTTATAAATAAAAATAATTTGTAGTGGAATAATAATTTGCAAAAAAAGATAAAATATAAGAAGTTCAATTATAAAAATTAGTTTAAATATAAAAACTTAGAGAACTAGAAAAAATATGTATACTAGAGATGTTATTTATATTCGAACAAGAGGAGGATTGAACAAATATGTTCCTATTTCAATTAAGTTACATCATGGACTTGCTTTAAGCTCATGTGTTTTTTTTAGTTATGGATGCTCTTACAGGGAGGATGTACCTTGGTGTATGCTTTTTGTTGATGTTATTCTTCCTGTGGATAAGACTATAGTAAGCGTTCAGAAGAAACTTGAATTATGGAGGTCTATATTGAAGTCTAACGAGCTTCGATTGAGTAGATCTAAAATTGAATACATATAATGTAATTTTTGTAGTAGATCTCTAGTGCCAGAGTTGTAACTATGGGTGATCAAATCAGAAAAAAGTCTGAACATTTTAGAGATATCGGGTCTATTGTTCAAAATGATGGTAATATAGATGTGAATGTTATTAGTATAATTCAAGTTGGTTGGTTGAAGTGGAGGAATGCATCAGACTTGTTGTGCGTCGGGCTGTCAAAACGGCTCGTTGTTCGCGAACAGCTCGTGTTTGGCTCGTTAAGTATTGATGACTACTATTTGAAAAAAAAATATAAGTAGGCGGCGAGACCTGCAATGCTATATGGCGCAAAATGTTGGCCTTTAAAAGAGAAACATAAAAAAAGTTAAGTGTTGAGGTGGATGAGTGGCTTAACACTTAGAGACAAAATGCGAAATGAATATATTTTGTGATAGGGTCGGTGTAGCTTCAGTGGCTGATGATTCGATTAGGGGAGTAGATGTTTTAGATTCGACTTATGTTAATAAAGACAGAGGTGGACCTAAAAACACCTAGACATATTGTATAAAAAACGATCTTAATCTATTATAATTAATGAAAGTATGACATGCACTCAATAAGACTCAATGGAGAGCAAAGAATTCATGTAGCCAACCCTACTTAGTTGGATAAAGGCTTGTTGTTGTTCTTGTTGCCGAAAAATTTGGGTGTTATAAATATAAGAGTTTATGTGTTAGATATGTAAATGTATAGGAATTGTGTGGGATGTACATAAAATGCCCCAAAAAAAATAAAGAAGATTTGCACACAAGCCACTTGATTCTATGCATTTACATATCTAGCACCTAAATGTTAAGTTTTACATATTTGTCATCTTGTTTATGCATGAAAATGTATATTTCACTTTTTAAAAATTAAAATAGATATTTATGTGCTATTGAAGATTTGAGAGATATAAATGTAAAAATTAAAGCTTAGGTGCTAGATATGTAAATACATAGGATTTAAGTGGTATGCATGTAAATGCCCCAAATGATAATAATTCTATATAAGAAAAACTAATTTATATAATTTTCAAATGAGATGGGCCAAAAGCTTTTGTCAAAATTAGAAGAATAAGGCTCAGTTTAGAGTTGCGTTGATCGTTTGAGCAAATTGCGTTTTGACAGCATTTTTAAAAACTGCTGCTGAAACTAGCTTTTTCCCATTGCTCTTGACTAGGTGCGGTGGGAGCTTTATATATGCTTCACATCAGCTTCTTAATAAGCTACATGTTATGGACAAAAAATCTCACATCGGCTAGGTGTAGGGCCAAAAAGCAGTATTTAAGTCCTAGGCTGCCCACCACCTCAAAGAGCTATTTTGGGAGGTGACAAGTGGTATCAAAGCAGATTATTGTCTGTCAGATGTGTGAACTCTCCATTGTTCAATGTGACTCTCAGTGGAGTCGATCCGTGACGAGGGCGTCACGTGATTGGGTAGAGAAGAATGTCACGGACAAAAAGTCCCACATCGGCTAGGTGTAGAACCGAAAAACAGTAGTTAAGTCCTGGGCTGCCCACCACCACTAAGAATTCTTTTGAGAGGTGACATACAGCTGTCCTAAACATAGCCTAAATATTCTATAATTTATAGTGGTTAAAGATACAAAAATTAAAATTTTGACCATATATTTTTTGTTAAATTAAAAAAAAAAGTAGAATATGATATTCAAACCAAAAATCTGGATAATATATATTTTAAAAACATGTTATGAGCCGAATCAATCTTTTTTTTTATTCAAAACAAAAATTAAAATTTCTATAAAAATACTAAAAACTATATCATAGTTCATATGATTCAGCCTTTACAACAACTAACTTTTGTTTTTCATTCACGTGCATTACAATCGAAATTTTCTATCTATATAGAGAAAGAATAAGAGCGATCAACACGAAAAAATATTACGTCCGAACAACGGACGTGATACACTAAAGGCGATTTTTTCTTTTTTTTTTTCTTCTTCGCTCCATCCGATGTATCGCATTCGTTGTTCAGACATAGCTTTATTCGATCAACACAGACTTAAATTTACACAAATACTCTACCGTCATCTCAAATTAAAAATACGAAACTAAAAATTGAGAGAGATGAGAGAGAGGACTCCTAGCGGGTCACCCCAACCTCTAAACTGAAGCATTAACCCTAGACCCAAGAGCAAAACCAACCTCTTTTTTAAGGAGGGCAGATTGTTCCCTAAACCCAACGTGGGAAGGGCTAAAGAGACAAAGGACAAATTGATATTTTAGGAGGGGCAAAATTGATATTTCAAAAAGACCAAATAAAAATTTGAATTTGAGTTTAACAGGTGACCCAAATCAATACTCCTCAGATTCAGGAATACTTTGCAGAGCTGGGGTCCACCCAATTGTATCACTTTCTTCAATCTCTTCTAACAGATTTGGTTCTGTGCTGTTTCCGCCATGATTGCTGCTGGTTCGAAGCATGGCTAATAACTCCACCACCTCCTTCTTCGTGAGAACCATCTTCACTCTCATCACTCCTTCTCTCTCTTCTGTTTCTCCTTCATGATCAGAGAGAAAGTTGGTTGGAATGATTCTGCAACTCTTTTTGGCCTTATAAAAGCTTCTCATTTTTGACTTTTTCTTCAAGTTTAGGAGATTCTTCAGTGAGTTCTGTTGATCTATGAGTTTGTTGGTTTCATGGATTTGAGTTTTGCTTCTCTTGTTTTGTTTAGAGAGGCAAACCATGTAGTTCCCCATCACAAGAGAGATAGATAGAGATAGAAAGAGAAAAACAAGAGATAGAGAGAGAGAGAGAGTTTGAAGGTTATGGATCTTGGGAAGAATTTAGAGATAGAGATAGAGATAGAAAAGCAAGAGAGAGAGAGAGGGAGAGAGAGTTTGAAGGTTATGGAGCTTGGGAGGGATTTATATATATATATGCACAAATATCTGGAACGTGCAGTTTTGGAGTCACGATAAGCTCAATTTGAATGGTGACTTTTGAATTGACAGAAGAATATTTCATATGGTTTAGTTTGTAAATATGAATTTTTCGGGTGGTTATTTGTAATTATTTCTTGATATTGTTAGGCGGCTAAGGAAATGTATGAAATTTTTATTTAATCGGATTAATTGTTTTCAAATTCTTTTTTTATTTTTATTTTTTTTGACATCTGTGATATAAGTTTTAGTTAAATATTATTGCATTATGTTTTTGTTAGATATATAAATAAATAGAATTTGAGTGGTATGTATGTAAATATTCTCAGAAAAAATAGTTTTAAAAAATTATTTTTAATTTATTCATCTGCCTAAAATGAATCAAAACAATTTCTGATAAAAATAGTCATTGATTATTGAAGCTAAAGCTAGTTTTTGAAATTTTATTTTCAATTTGTTTTTCTATTTTCGGCTCGGCAGTATATTGCTGGTAATTTTGTAAATAACAATGTTTCAGGAGGGCTGAATGCAACCATCCCCAAAATATATTATATTTATTATTTTAATGGATGTTTTTTTGATGAGTGGGTGAAAAATTATTCTGTCATGATTACTAACTTAGAGAATCATTAATAGTCAAATATGTCCGGTAACACAAGAGAATATTTCTAACGTGTTATTCATGTGTTATTTTATTATTTAAATACCTAGAATATTTCCAGAGCACAATAACATGTGAACAACATATAATAACACATGAATGATACGTAATAACACGGGGGAATATTCCCGTGTTACCGGACCGATTTTTATTTTTATTTTTTCTCACCGCCACATGACGTGATTTCATTGGACTCTGAATAGTTGTCTACGTTAGGAGTCCTGATAGAATATGCAAATTATTACTGCTGTTAATAAAATTTATTTAAAAATTTCTTACAATTTTTATGATATTTAAAATTTATTTAATTATAATAATTGTAGGATCATTTTATAAATTACCGCAGCCGCTAACGCTGAATTCACTTCGCGGTTTGAATTATTTCAAATAGTTTTGACGATTTCAAATTAAAAAAAAAACAGCTGAAAAATGTTTAAAATGAGTGTAAAATTTCGGTTTTTATTTTTTATGATGGAGAAAATAATTAACTAAATAATAAGTATTGATAAGATGAGCAAGCTGACATTAGACATGCTCTATCTGAGCCAAGTGAGCCCAAATCATATCCGGATTAGACAAATATGTTGAAATTGAGCGTCTTGACAAGACGAATCCAACGAGTCTAAGATTGCTTTATTTTGACATATTAAGTCACGAAAATGCTCATAAGCATCAGCCAAATAAATGGATCATTTTGGGACAACTGATGTAATGGTTTGAATCAATGTGGTGATTAAGGGAGAATATGACTCTCAAAATCTATAAATAGACCCTACTCTGTTTAGGAAGAGGGACCTAGAGCTTGTTGGATAAGGCTGAAGGAGCTCCAAGCTCTTTCTGAGATCCACCACTAAATCACCATCATCTAACCACTGTTGCCCTGACACCATTGTTATCGTTTTCGAACCAGCGTTGTCTGGCCACCGTCGCCACTGAACCACCACTACCCGCCAACGACCACCATTGCCAAACCATTTCTGTCACCATCGAATCATCTACATTTAGCCACCGCCACCACCGGATCACCACCATCGCTGTCCCCATTGCTACAAAACTGCTCCCTCACTTTTGAAATTAAAATAAATTTATAATAGTCATCACATCTTAAAAAGCAATTTCATCCACAGCTCTGAAGCAGCTGCTTCTTCAAACCATTACAACTGCGTCGAACATACCCTACGAGGTATGTACGTAATTTGTACGAATTATATAGTTGGAATCAAATTGAATCATTCGGCCTTCAAAAATTGAATTCAATTGAGCTGTTCTTTACTTGGAATTTTCTTTTATTGATATTACATTATTTATAAAAATCACAATTTATTAATTTAAAATTGACATTTTTAGTTTTGCAATTTCAAATTTTGTACCTGACGTGCCGCTGCATCTTGACTTTAAATCACATACGGCTCTTAATTATGTCCAAAAATTAGAACCTATTCAATACCTATTTTAAATTTTATTCAATTAGAAATTAAAGTAAATTGGTTTAATTCAAAACTCACTATATAAATAAATAAATAAATAAATATTTATTTATTTATATATACATAATGCATTATTTAAAAAAAATTAACATTATACTACATAAATAAAATTTTAAAAAATTTCCATAGATATTAAGATTGATTTCTAACCAAAAATATAAATATCAAATTTTGGGTTGTAAATATGTAAATACATAAGAGTTGTGTGATATGTTAGTTACACATCATTAATACTATATAGTTCTTTCTATGTGTCATAATACTAGCTTTATATCAAACATGAATTGTGATGAGATATAGCAAGCATGATCCAATCCTAATGTCACATACACAAGCCACAAGCATAAGTTGTCTATATGATAGTTTTTTTTAAATGCGACCTCTAAGATCACATATACAAGCCACAAGCATAGATGACACAATTAGACGTGTAATTACATTAAGCTCGTATGCTAGTTTATGTTTAACTCAGATGTTATTCATGAGTCTATGCCAATGTTGGGATCAATTAAATGCAGTTTTGACCATTTGGGTACTGAAATATGTGTTTTCTCATTATTCCTGGCTAGGTGTGACGACAGCTTCTTAACTGTGGTTCGACTTAAAAAAAACGATTGTAATAGACAACTCAGTTTTTGGAGGGTCATATTATCATTCAGCTGCTCCACAGCTGCTTTTTAATAAGCTGCATCTGTCCCAAATAGATCTTTAACCCTTTTTTGCGACTTCATAGCTACATCGTGAAAAATATTAACATAAAAATCTTAATAGAAAATAAAATTTAATAGGCTAAAACAAAGTTATGAAAAAAAATATAAAAAATTATTGATTGCTCTCTTTACTCTATTAATATATACAATAGTCATCATTGTCATTTGATAAATACGTTATTATTAAAAGGCATATAGTATGTTTTGACTGTCAAGAGAGAATTTTGATTATTTAGGGGTGGTGGCCCCAAAGCCAACCCATTCAATTCAAGAGGCTACACACGTGGCCAATTTTGAGTGGAAATAATCTTTTAATTATTTAGACTGATCATTTTAACAATAACATCGTCTTTCACTTAGGGTCCGTCTAGAGCACCTGCAGCTTATTGAATAATCTGTTGATAAATTAGGTGTGGTAACTATTACAAATTTTTATTTTTATTTAGAAAAGCCAGACAACAACCAGAAAACTGACACCGCACCTAGACATGTGCGGTGTGAAAACACTGTTTTCAGCGTTTTGAAAACACATAAGCTACCAAAACGCACTTTACCCAAACAGCTCAGGTGCGTTTTCAAAAAGCCACCGCACCAAATAACCTGCCCCAAACGGACAAGGTAATGCAATATTTTTAATTAGCATATTCAGACTATAATACGGTCCACATAAAACAACTAATTCAACAGGCAGAAATAGCCGGACATTGGATAGCTTAGAGGAATTAAAAATGAAGTCGTCTTAAAAAAAAAAAAAAAAATTACATATATACCACTAAACTTTTATGTAATTTATATATCTATCACCAAAACTTTAGATTTGACATGCAAGGCAACTTACACATGCACTAAAAGAGGTATTTCGCCTTTTAATAGTTAAACATTTTGATGC
>NEWO01000563.1:156870-186717 GCA_003013225.1 Phalaenopsis aphrodite
CATTGTGCAAAAAAATACTAACTCAAACCAAAGGTTCAAGAACAAACCTAATCCATATTTACATAAATACCAGACAATTAACATGTATTTGCATATCTGACACAGAGTTGATATTTAAATTTACAACACTCTAAACTTTGTTGAATAGATCCAATTCTATGTATACAAATCTAATGTTTAAACAACATTCAGAAAACTAACCATATATAACATCAACAGATGAAGCAATATCATCATTTTCTGGGCACCCGTGCAACGTAAATTTGCAATTTACTTGAGCCCATGCAGTGATAAATCTCAGCTGCAAATTCACCAAAAACTGCAGTAATAATTCCTTTTCTGATTGCCAGCCAAAATAAAATAGTTCCTGATTCGACTCATCAGGTTCTGTAAAAATGGATTTCAAATTCGTCGCCGGTTTAGGTTTTTGATCGTTCGTTCTGAGACTAAGATGCTGGAATGGACTCGGGTTTCGCGGCTTCGCTGATGGGCTTAAGTTGCCAGTTCTGCTGGATTTTGTTATCATCAAATTTTGAGATGTTGAGAAGTTTATTATGGTATTTGAGGAGTGTGGAGCGGTGTCCAATGCTGATATATGTTATCCCTGCAGCTTCTATTTTGCTGTAGAGGTGAGCCTGCAAGATCATGTGAGGTTAGTAAATTAAATGTTTTTGCACATTCATAAGATTACAACTATGAGTTTGTATGATAACAGTTTTCGCAGCAACTCCAAAATATGCCGCAATCGATCAAGATCGTCATTGTTCTCATCATGATTATGCCTAAGTTCTTTTGCAAAATCTATCCATATTACAACTTGGTCCTCCCCTTTTTTAAAATAATGCTTCTACAGTACTATCATCTCCCATTTTGTCAATATACCATATAGAAATTGCCTAAGTCTATATTCCACAAAGGCAAAGACTGTAAATGATTGTAAATTGAAATTGCAGCTTGATGATTCATATGATAGTCATGTGTAATATTAAAAAGAGCATGTTCATTCTTCTAGAAAATGGCTGACCAGAAGATGTAAACAAATGTAGAGGCTGGTGTGGTAGAGTATCATTGTGTACCTCATTGGCTTCATCTAAAGCACTTGTGGACTCATCCAGCAAAACAAATTTGGGTTTCGTGAGTAATAACCGGGCGAATGCAAGACGCTGCTGCTCGCCGAGTGAGAGCACGCTAGACCACTCATGCACGGAATCCAACCCTTCAAAACGAGAAATAATGTCGCCGAGGGAAACGAGCTTGAGCGCATGGATGAGATCTTCCACAGTAGGCATGTCATGGTTCTGATTTGAGCTGGATGCTTGAGGTAAGAAAAAAAAGAAAAGAAAGATTTATATACATACCAATTAATTATATGTATTTACATATCTAACACTTGAATTTCCTACAAATATGTCAACTTATCTGTGCATGAAAAAGTGCATTTCATTTTTTTAGAGTTAACATAGTAGTATTTTTTATGAAATATGAAAGATTTGGTTGGTATAAATGCAAAAAGTAAAATTTAGGGGTGGGGTTAGATATGTGAAAACATAAGAATTGGCTGGCATGCATGTAAATGCCCCAAAACAAAAATAATGAATTCAGAAGCAAAGCATAGCAATAATATGAAATGTAGTTATTTGTGGAAACAATGGGAAGTGGATAAAATTAAAAGGAGATTACTTCGGAAATAAATGATGCGGCATAGAAATTATTTGCGTCATTGTCCTCATTAGCCTATCTCAATTATTTGAGATCCATTTTATGAATCTTTACTCTCCGTTTATTCTTGTAAAATCGTGGGCCTGAATCAACAGTTAGATAGTTTCGATTATGATCAAGAGATCACAGGTTTATGTCACAGAAATAATCTCTTGATAATGTCGAAGATTACATGCATCAACTTCTCCTCAGATCATGCATTAGGAAAAAGACTAGTGCACTAAGAAGTAGGGTTGTAAATGAGTCGTGCAGATCGTGTTTGGCTCGTTCGAATTTAGCTCGTAGTATTGGAGTTGTATTGTGATGTTATTGGCGCGGAACTGTGGTGTTATTGCAGTAGTACTGGGGTAGTATTGTGATGTTTCTGTGGGTTGCGGCGGTGTTATTGGAGTTGTGGCAGCAGTGTTATTGTGGTAGTATTCGGGTAGTATAGTGGTGTTATTAACAAGTAACCGTGGTGCTATTGCGGGGTTGCGGCGATGTTATTAGAGGAGTTGTGATTGTGTTATTGCGGTAGTATTGAGGTAGTATTGTAGTGTTATTGGTATTGAACCATGGTGTTATTGCGCGGTTACAACAGTGTTATTGGAGGAGTTGCGGCGGTTGTGTTATTGTGGTAGTATTGGGGTAGTATTATGGTATTGTTGGCTCGGAATCGTGGTGTTATTGCGGGGTTGCAACGGTGTTATTGGAGGAGTTGCGGTGGGCGTGTTATTGCGGTAGTATTGGGGTATTATAGTGGTCTTATTGGCGCGGAACCGTGGTGTTATTGTGGGGTTGCAGCGGTATTTTTGGAGGAGTTGTGGCGGCGGTGTTATTGCGGTAGTAATGGGGTAGTATTATGGTGTTGTTAGCGCGGAACTGTGGTGTCATTACAGTAGTATTGGGGTAGTATTATGGTTTTGTTGGCATGGAACTGTGGTGCTATTGTGGAGAAGTGCACGCGAGTAGTGTGGAACAATGTTGCGAGTTGGCATTGGCTATTTGCGAGTTCTCTTATGTGAAAAATAAATGAGAGGAGCATTCATGAGTTCCAAGAGAGTAGAGAGGCTTTAGTTTGTAATATGTACCATTTCTCCTCATTTCATACTAAATGTCTTGGTGTGGTGTGCTTTCATGATTTTTTTCTCCATTCTTGGGTTTTTTCACGTTAAATCTTCGTCTTATTTACATTTTTATTTTGGAATTACTTGTTTGTGGGCTTCAGTTCAAGTATTTTGTTATGGGTCTCTTGAAACGATGTTCCACAATTATTTTGACCACATAAAAAGTGGTATCTGAGCGAGATTTCTGAAGAACTATGATTTGAATGGGAACGGTGGCCGATGAAGCAAGCTACAAGGTTAAGAAGCAATGGTACGAAGTTTATAATGGAAAATGTAAATTGAAGATTTACTGTATCAAAAAAAAAAAATATTTGCCACTAGAAAGAATCAAGAAGAAACATAAATTGATGATTTTGGAAGAATGGGAAATGTTTGATTGAACAAATTTAGGTTTGATCCGACTCTCTTTCCTCATATGTAGCTTTCCACATTGTGAATGAGAAAACTATAATATATCTCATGGTTGCACTACCAAAGATGTATAGAAGCCATTAGTTTCAAATAATAATAATAATAATAATAAAGAGATTATTCAATATGAAGATGATAGATGGTAGATCGGTGGCCGAACATTTGAATAATTTCAATATTGTGACAAATCAATTGTGCTTTGTGGGCATCAAGCTCGAGAGCAAGGTCAGAGCATTGTTACTGTTATCTTTATGGTCGGATAGTTGGGATGAACAAGTCACTAAGGTGAGCAACTCTTCAGGTAATATAAAGTTAAATTTTGAGAACACTGTGAGATTAGTGTTGAATAAAGAAGTTCACAAGAAGCAAGCTGTGAAACTTCAAATTCTACACTCAATAAAAACATATGAAGAAATATGAACGGAAACAAAGGTGGAAAAATGTCCAGGAGAGAAAAATTAAGATCAGAATGAGAAAAAGATATGTGAATGTTGAGACTGCAGGAAGAAATGTTACTTCAAGAAGAATTGCAAAACTCCAAATGTTAGGAGGTCCAGATATGAAGCTCTTTTCAAATACCTCCAAAGATGAAATTCAAGATGACTACCTAGTTTTATCCATAGAAAATATTGAATCTTAAATAGTAGATTCAAAAGCTTATTTTCATGCGTGCCCCAACAAAGACATGTTTAAAAACAATACTCAAGAGTGATCTAAGGGACTGTGTATTTGGGAGATAATAAGACTTGCAGTATTGTTGAAAATGGTGATGTAGATATTAGGTTGTCTAACAAAATAGCCTGAAAACTCAATGAAGTTGGACATATTTAATGTCAAAATAGAAATTTAGTCTCACTAAGTCAGCTTACATAGTTAGGGTATGTAAATACTTTCACAAATGATTCTTGAAGATAATCAGAAGGGCAATGATGATGACTCGATGCAATGTTGACCTCATTTTTGTGGTCTTCCTTTCACTTTCCTTAGATACCCTAGGATCTAGCCTTAGGATTTTTCTATTTTGACTCTCCTAGAGAACTAGACCGAGACCCACAATATTTAGAAATTCAAGTCATTTCTTCGCTCCTTGAAGTTTCATATTGACTGTTTCTAATCCTCGACGTCCAGTTGAGTCAATTAAATCCGACATATTGAAGCTCTTGTTAAGTTCTCATAGGGATTTGAAAGATATAGATGGACCACATGACCTGTGTAACGTTTTACTTTCTGCCGCGAGCAGTTTACTTAACTTTGGTTGTCGCTTATGTGAGAACTGACTAATGATATATTTGTTAAGCGGCTTCGATCGAACCAAAATAACTTCATTTCTCGTGACGCGCACGAGTTAAAATTAAATTGGTGCGATCGTCGGTGAACTTTTTCGGGTGACCCCGGATGACGAAACGGACCGCCAATCACATTCGGAACGACGATTTTACATAGAGGAGATACCCGTTTTTATATAATTTCATGCACTACAAATAACATTTACACAATGATTTTTAAATAATAAATAATATAAAAAAATAAAAAAATTAAAAATCTCTATATAAATGCACACACCCATCAATTTTGTCCTTTATTTCTAATTCACACATCATACTTTGGATGTTCCATATTGATTATACTTCATACTTAGATTCAATCAAATTTAGCCATAAAATCCTTTTTATAATTTTGTTAATCCATTTCAAATTTTAAAATCTAAGCCAAGTTCAAATACCTTTGACTCCACCAAAGTTTGAATGAATTTGTACTTTTCTTGGAACCACATACTTTGATGAACTTACTTGAGCATTGCAACAATTATTTCAGTCACTTCGAACACCTTGAAGATCACATTTTGAGTTATTTGAAGGTTCTCCAAGAAGCTTCCTCCTTGGCACCAATAATTGTACATTTGGGTTACAAGCTAGCCCAAGCTCACTTGTTGGCTTCCAAAACAAGCTACCACCAATATCTCCCCCGGCTATAAATAGCCACTTATTTCTTCAAAACCTAGAGGCTTCTTCTTCTCGGTCAGCTCCAATATTGTTTTCCCACCGCGGTTCTTTGCTTGCATGTGATTCTTTCTTCCCGCTCTTGCCTCTTCCCACTCCGTTGAAAGTGTGACTGATCGGGATTAGAAGAGATGATGCGATGCTCGTCGGGAAAAAGACGGGGAAGCAGGTTCCGGGGTTAGCACCCATCAATCCTTCCACGAGTCCTGAAGGGATCATGGCTCTCTGTGCTGATGTAGAAATAGAGCACACTGACGTCAGGATATTGATGCTTACCTGGAGGATGCATGCTGGGAGGCAAGGATATTTTACCCTCAAATAATGGAGAAGAGACGATAATCTGGATCAATTCCTTCTCCCTCGATTCTTATTCTGATAACCGACGAGGATTTACAAAAAAAAAATGATTTAATCTACCTCTGGCAGCGTCTTGCGTTGGCAATGATTTGGTTTCTTCATGATCGAACTCCTTAATTTGAGATAATGATGTTTTGGTTAAAGTGGTTCTTCGGTTTCTTCTGTTGTCATGGCGATGATAGTTCTCTCACCGTCTCTGCAATCATTCTCCCGATGCCAGCGAATTGTTTGTTTTCTACAAAAATGGGCCTTATAAAATGGCTGACAACTTGTCATTAGAATGGAACGAATTTGGTTTGGGATAAGACATCAGATCTTGTATATGTTGATCAGCCTATAGGAACTGGATTTAGTTATATTGTAAACCAAACGTGATAGTCATCACGATGAAGCTGGTAAGAATATTATGTTGGATATTACATTCCTGCTCTTGCAAGCCGTGTTCACCGAGGAAACAAAGCTAAAGAGGGCATCTACATCAATTTAAAGGTATTTACCATTGGTAATGGATTCATTGATCCTGTTATCCAATATAAAGATTCTCTGTACTATGCATTGCAAATGTGAATAATAAATGAATCAGACCATAAAAAACTCAATCAAATAGTTCGAGTTTGTGAGGTGGCCATTATGCTTTGCGGTATTTCTGGAAGAATTCCTATCTTTGCTTCATACTTGGTTTGCAACGTAAGTTTTAGTTCAATATTGAGGATTGCTGGAAATGTCAATTATAATGACGTCAAAGAGGAATCCCCACTGTATACGAAGCTAGTGCTTTCATGGCTTCATGGTCAGAAGTGAGTTTACAACAGTCATTTCTTTTCAGAATCCCTTGCTGAGCTTCTTTGGAAAGTCCAAGCATTAGGACTTCGCACAGAAACTATTTGATGAAATGCCTGAAAGGCTTGCAAGTTGCTCTGATCAAAAACTTTTTGCAGTTTTTTAGAGCTCACAACAAGTTCATAAGAAAGTGCATTGCTGAGAATTTCTAATTGTTTATTTTTATATATTGAAGTCCAGAGACGAAGGTATGCTTCCCGTCTTTTTGCTTCATTTTACTGTTACACAAATTCCACTTAGATATATAGAGTTAGGAAGATATCCATGCATACCACCCAACTCTTATGTATTTACATATCTAACACCTAAATTTTACTTTTTACATTAACATCACTCAAATCTTTCACATCACATAAATATTATCATTTTAAATTTTCAAGTTAAAAATACTTCTCAAGCATACTTAAGGTGATGTATATGTATAAGTGAAAGTTTGAGTGTTAGACATGTAATACATGAGAATTGTGTAAATTTCTATTAGATTTTTTTTTATGAAACCCCAATTGTTCTGGGAAAGGAAAATTGAAACTTTTAAATCTCCTTCACTTGTAGGAAATTTACATACTTTACACACAATTCTTATGTACTTACATATCTCAAACCTAAACTTTTACATTTGCATACACAACAATCCAGTATCTTCAATCTATACAATGAAAAATGTATTTCGTTTAAAAATTTAATAAGAATCTTGATACTTTGATATAATATTGAGAATTTTAGCAATGTGTACGCAAATATGAAAGTTTAAATGTAAGATATATTGATACATAAGAATTGAGTGGATTATATGTAAACCTTCCAATTATCACATCACACACATAGTCAATTTTTTTTTAACTATAGCATTTATGCATACTTAGAATTTTATCTTGTTCCCAAATTCTCATACAAATTTCTCTTTGCGCCTTTGCGAGGTAAACCTGATCATGATCAAGATGTTGAAGGATCGTGAAGCCACTCCGAAACGGACAAAATGGACGAAATCAAACTTCATTTCGATGAGATTTTTCCAAAACCTACACTCTTGATTTCAACACTTCTCTAAAATTTTATAATAAGCATTAATATTATTACAAAACAATGGTTTAAACTTTATTTAACATATAATAATATCAAGAACTTAGAATAGGTTAGTTAAGTATTCTCTCTTCTTTCTCCCCTCTTCTCGAGACGAGACAACAAAACCATCAAATGACGGTCAGCCTTCAGGCAGCAATCAAGGCGACAACAGAAAAGTGGAAGGAGAAGCCTCAACTGAACTTCCGTAGATTTAAATAACATACCTATATAACGTCGAGGTCGTTCGTCTAGTACGACGTAAATCATCACATTATCTTTTAGGATCTTCTACGATTTTATATCATAAAATATAAGTTATTAAATTTGTAGGATTCTGAGATCGTCTTCTGGTACGACATAAATCCTTTTATTTCCTCGGGTCATTTACATATGAAATGTAGATATAAGCCCGGATATCTAAATAATTTGCATGAATAAAACATCAAATAATTTATCTTTCAAAGATGTAAAGTCAAACCATAGATTAGTTTGAGATGTCACTGAAACTTCTTCAATATCTTCGACATTTCCTACTTTTCGCTTCTTTGGATTCCAAAGAAAATAACTATTCCATATTGAGTCATTCTCACTTGACTTTCCTATAAGCAATCGTGGAAACTTAAACGTTGAATTCTTGAAAACAAAACTCTGATCTTAATCGGAATTTTCTTAGGTAACTTCGGTTATCTTAGATGTAATTAAATATAGAGGTTTGCCTCTATAGAGAATTAAGAACTCAGATTAATCTAAATCCTGTCTAATCTGTGTATTAAATAGAGAAATTTGTCGACCATAAAAATTCGCAGACCACAATAGAGTCATAAACTTTTAAGTTTATATAGTCAAGTTTACCAATAAGTGATACATTCATCTTTCGGGATAAGATCATTTATGGTATTGTGTTTAACTATTTAAACTATTAGATATATGAGGTCTATCTGGTCTCATTATTTTTCAAAAAAATATATATATACCATTTTCACAAAATTAAAATTATATTATATATTATATTAAATTTAAATTTTAAAATCTTATTAAAAAAAATAGCTGACATGCAATATTAAAAGAATTCTTTACCTGACTAATAAGACGTTTGAATCCATTGATGTAACTGGAACAATGATAGATGCAGGTTTTTGGCACTACAAATTTGACCATATAAGTGAGTAAGATATGAAGTCCTTACTTCTAACATTAAATTTCATGGTTTAAATTTTATAGAGTTAGATTTTTGTGAAAATTGTGTCTATGGCAAACAAAAGAATATTACTTTCTCCAAAAGTGGGTCAAAGATGAAAGATAAAGTTGGAATTAGTGCATATTAATGTACGGGATCCTACTCCAGTTCAATTTATTGGAGGTATCTAATACTTTGTCACTTTCATTAATAATCACACCAGAAAGGTATAGGTACTTCTTCAACTGATGTACTTGAAGTGTTTAAGAAGTGGAAGGTCATGGTTGAGAATGAAATGGGCTTGAGGTTGAAGTGTCTAAGATCAGATACTGATAGTGAGTATCATGATAAGAGGTTGAGTTGTGCATCAGAAGGAATCATGTATGAGATTGCATGCAGGTTTGCCAAAATACTTATGGGTAGAAATAGTGAACATTGTAGTTTATTTGAACAATCGTGATTCATCGGTAAATTTGAATGAAGGCTTGCCTGAAGAAACTTGAGTGGCAAGAAGGTAAATCTATCTCACATGAGAGTAATTGATTGTTCATCGTATGTTCATGTCAATGCGGGATTCAAAAGTAAGCTCAATTAGAAATCAGTCAAATGCACTTTCATTGGATATTGCTCAAATGAATTTTGGTACAAATTCAGAAATTATCAGAATAAAAAATTCATTAAGAGCAAGGATGTTACTTTCAATGAAATGAAAATGCATAGAAATAAGAGCAGAACTCGGGATTGCTCATCGGTTACTTTTGAAGACTCCTTCAAATGTGTTAAGATATTGGTGATTAGAAAAATTCTGGTGAAGCAGAAGAAGTTCCTCAGTCACCTATTAGTGAAGTCAGGAAATCCAACAAAGATACAATAACGATGCAGATGTATTATACTTCTTCGTTACGATTTTTTGTTAACTAAAAGTAATGAACCAGAGTGCTATGAAGAAGTCACTCAAGTCGAAGGCTTTAAAAAGTGGGAGTTTGTCATGTATAATGAGATGGAATCACTAAAACTAAATTAGACATGGTATTTCGTCGAACTACCAAATGGCAAAAAGAAATTGCACAATAAGTGGATCTACAAGCAGAAAGAAGAATCGGATAATAGCAGACGCTACAAGGTAAGGCTTATTGTGAAACTGTTTCAACAAAAGATAGGAGTTGACTACTCAGAGGAATTTCCTCCGGTAGTGAAAATAACAACCATCAGAATTGTGTTGACCTTGATAACAGATGAAAATCTATATTTGAAGCAGATAAATGTAAAGACAACTTTTTTGCATGGTGACTTAGAAGAAGAGTTGTATATGATGCAACCAAAGATATTAAAAATTCCATGAACATAATGCATGCTTTGCATGTTAAAGAAAAGTCGTTATGGTTTGAAGCCGGCTCCAAGGCAATGGTACAAGAGGTTCGGCATATTCATGTCTGACAATAGGTATATGAAATGTCAAACAAATCACTGTTACTTCATCAAAGCGACAATTATTATATCGTGTTTCTATTGTATGTGGATATTTTGATTACAAGAGCAGATATAGAAAAGGCCAGGGACTTAAAAAGAATAATTATCAAAAGGATTTGAGATTACAAATTTAGGTCCGACCAAGATCCTCGATATGAAAATCAGCAGGGACAGGAGTGCAAGTCCAGGAAGTTCTCATGCAAAATATGTTAAGGTCTTACACAGGTTCAACATAAATGAGCTAAAACCAATTTACACCCCTTAAGCAGTTACTTTAAGCTATCTAAGGAACTATCTCCCAAATCTGAAGCAAAGCAAGCATATATGAAAAAAACTCTGCATGTTTCAGCAGATCGAGTTTAATGTATGCAATGATATGTATAATACCAGATATTACACATGCAATGGGAGAAGTCAGCAGGAACATGGATAATCCAGAAAAACTTCATTGAGATGAGTGGATTTTTAGATACTTGAAAGAAATAGTCAATAAGGCACTTTGTTTCAGATGTGCAAAAATTAATTTGCAGAATATATAGATTCAGAGTTGGCAGGGAATATTGATGGTGGAAGAAGTACAACAGTGCTTGTCTTCACTTTAGGGATCACATCACTGAGTTGGGTCTCCATTCTATAGAAAATTGTTGCTCCTTCAACTACAGCAGTTGGGTACATTGTTATCACTAAGGGTAGCAAAGAAATGAATTAAGTACAGAGCTTTATGGTAGAATTGGGCAAGGAAAAAAGATTGGGAAGCTTCATAATGACAATATGAGTATTACTCATCTAGCTAAGAACGTCATTTTTCATATCATGACAAAAAACATTCAGCTAAGGCATCACTTTATTTGCTCTCTCCTGGAAAATGATCAATTATCTTTGGAAAAGATATGTGCAACTAAAAATCTTATAGATATATTGACTAAAGTGGTCATAATTGAAAATTTGAAGTTATGTGTGGCTTTAGTTGGAGATCATGATGATTGGTGAGCTACACTATTGCATACAACTATGAAAATGGTGTAAGTTTGGAGGAGAGGGGGTTGCAAATCAGTCTCTAAGTAGGAGATTATTATGTGTGAAGCCTGATTGGCAAGGAGAACAACCCAAGAACATTGCAGCGGGCAACCTAGCGCCCAAGGGCGCCCCTGCACCTAACAACGAGCAACCCAGCACCAGAGCAAGTGCCCAGCCAAAGAAACTAGTCTCTTAGTAGGGGCGCTTAAGCGCCCAAAAAACCCGTTTTAAGCATTCTAAAGCAAAGTGTCTGATAACTAGGCACCTATAACCAATTTCTGCAGCTCGAGAGTTTAAATTTCGTGTTTCTTCGCTGCGAGAAGTGTGTCTGAATAGGGTGAAGTGGTGTTGTGAGTTGGTGTTTGATTTCTATGACTTATATGTGTGAAAGAGAAATGAGATGAGTGATTGTGACACCAAGAGAATAGATAGCCTTGAGTTTGTACTATTTATAATTTATCCTCATCTCATAGTGAATTTCTTGATTTGGTGTAGCTCCGTGATTTTTTTCCCATTCTCGGGGTTTTCTATGTTAAATTTTGGTGCTATTAGTGTATTTTTTTTCTGCAATTACTTATTTGTGTGCATTTGTTTAAATAATTTTATTCGAAATCTCTCGAATCCGCATTTATCTTAACCCCATAACATGTACCCCACCAATTTTCTTATATTAATGACTTTTATCATTCTATACGTCTTAATTTCATCATACATATCAATCTTACTATTTTCATCCCCTATATAAACATTTTGCTAGACAATCAGTTGAAAGCATGCAATTAGTATGGAAGCACACAAAATATATATCTAGAAAACTTGATTTTTAGTCAACAAAAAAATTTCTTCTCTGAGTACTGTACTTTGCATGGATATTCCTTCAAATGTGATGATTCAGTTTTACCAATCAAACCTAAATACTGTTTGTTGATAACTTTTTTTTATCCACAAGCAACTAAATAAGACATTAGGAAAACATACACCATCTATTGGAGAGTGCAAAAGGTATAGAAGGTTTAAAAAATCAGTGAATAAACATATATGAAATCCATAACTGAAGATATGTTATTTACATACATTAATTTTTTTTCTTTTTTTTTTTTTTGTTAATCAGTTATAAGCTTAAAGAGCTTAATTATAATCAGATTGAAACCAATTAAGAAAAACATCATTGGATGCCTCAGCTATACTTATTCTCGAATAATAGAATTGGTTGAAGTTTGCTGCTGGTTTTAAGAAGTAAATAGATTGCAGCCCCTTCATTTTAGATTCACGTCATATCACTTTCTTTCAATTAAAACCAAAAAAAATAAAATAAAATAAATAAACTAAATAGCACAGTGTAATTAGATACATGATGCAGCCAACATACCAATAAGCGCAGAGTTGGTAGATCTCAAAAGTGAATTCTCGCTCCATCTTGGATAGAGCAACTGCTGGCGAAGTGTTCCCAAGGCCATATATGGCCTTTGCGGGAGGAAAAATACTTGGCCAGCTCTCCTATACTCGTGGCCTTTCAGATCCTCATCTTTTGATGTATTTTCAGGTAAAGAATTTGTTCCTGAGGAGGCAGATACTTGATAATGACCACCGTCTTCTACATAAAATGAGATCTTCCCTCGACCACTAGTCCAGAGACCAGCCAGAGCTCTCAAGAACGACGTCTTTCCACTTCCACTTGGTCCCGTAATCTATCAAATAAATTAAAGTGATTTCAAGTCTATGGAGTATTTACATAAATACCAAATAATTCTTATGTAAATTTCATATTTACATCCATAAACTCAAAACTTTATTATCACATCAAAAATACTATCATGATTACATTTTAAAAGTGACATACACATCTTCATGTAAAGGTTTAAGACAGAAGTAAATGTGAAATATTAGGTGTTAGATGTAAATACATAACAATTGTGCGGCATGTACGTAAATCTCCCTAAATGTATATGTATGATGCAAACTAAAATTAACAGAGAAAGTGGCATACCAGTAGGTGATCTCCTTCATTGATTATGAAAGACAAGTCTTTAATAAGGATAGTTCTAGTTCTTGGAGTTTGTAATGTCAGATTAGAAACCTCCAGTAATTTTTGAGACTCACATTTAGGTATAGAGCCATTATAGTCAGAGGAAGATGGAATACAAACGTCAGAATACTGAAGGATAATCTCTTCAGAATCATCGATCTTTGAATCATTCGAAAGGCCATCCAGAACATCATCAAACTCACCTATACATAAAATCCAATCTCAGAACCGCTAAACAAAATTACTTCTAAAAAACGCTTCACATTGCCTACTAAGATTTGGAAGCAAAAAACATAAATATCAACAAAACAAGAAATTAACCAAAGCATTCAATTTAACGCACAGACAAATGAAATAATTCATGTTGCCATACATACAGTAAACATTATGGAAGATTTACAAACATACCACCCAATTCTTATGAATTTACATATCTAACACCCAAACTTTAATTTTTTACATTTATACAACCATATATATATATATATATATATATATATATATATATATATATATATATATATATATATATATATATATATATATATATATATATATATATATATATATATATATATATATTGTTTGTATAAAGGGGCACTTACATACATTAACTTTTAAAAAGTGAAATACACATTTTCATGGATAGCTAAGTTGACATGTATGCAAAAATTGAAGTCTTAAATGTTAGATAAGACTTGCATAGTATGTATGTAAATCTTCCTCGAATAAAAGAATCCTTTGTATGTTATAATGCCCTCAGTGAATTGTCTAGGGTAGTATATGTTAGTATATGGAGCCTGATTGCCTTCAACAGTACCACACAACATTCTACTGCTTTGCACAGCAATCCTGCGCCACGGTGCTAGTAGAGGCACCCAGTGCACTGAGAAGTCCAACACCCTTTCAGGGTGCAACTAATGTTGACCTCATTTTTTGTCGACACTCTTCCCCTCATCATTCCCTTATCTAAGCCAAGGTTCCTTCCTAGCGTCCTTAGGTGGTGGATCTTGGCTTAGCTTGGGCTTGGATTAACTTGGAAGAGTTTGGGGCTTGACTTAAATTAAAACTAAAATTAAACTCAAACAAATTTAATTCAATTCAATTAAACCCAATTTAAAACATAAATTTGAACTAAACTTAACTTAATATAAGAAAATGAACTCAAGTCTATCGTGGCCTCTTCATCCCATCGCAGTGCTCAAAATTTATTTTGTAAGTTGCATCATATTTGTCATCATACTTGGAGAAGAATGTGACGAGTTTGATAGTTATTTGAGCCCATTTTTACATTGATTCTTGTTTCTCATGCTTTTAATACATGAAATTTTATCCCATGTAAAAAAATTTCCTTCAGAGCGTTGTTTTGCAAAACAAATCATGTGAGAGTGTTCAGATTGTTGAAACTTTACAAATGGACCCGTTCGCGTCCAAATTGGACTTTGTTTGATGGTTGCATTTGGACGACAATAATTTGAAGAATAATAATAAAAATAATAATCATAAATCACTAAAATATTAAAATCAAAACCTAAACTTGAACAAATTCAATTAAATCAAAACATAAACTTAAATTAAAGTAAAATTCAAATTAAACATAAATAAACTAAAATATAAATTAAATATAAAATCAACACAAAATTAAGACATAAATTGAATATGACTTAAATTAATTTATAGATAAACTTAAGACCAAATTATTAATTAAAATTAGATTAAACACAATATAAAATTAAATTTACCAAGATACAAATTTAAATTAAATTTTAAATAAATTAAAACATTTACTTGGAGTAAACAAAATAAAAAAATACGTTAAATTATATATATATATATACCGCCCTATTCCTATCCATATGCATATCTAATATCTAAAACATGTCGTTTTACATTTATACCTCCTGAATTCTTCATATCATGTCAAAAATATCATTTTTATTTTTTTTATTGATATTTTTATCATTATCTTTTTTTTTCTAAAAAATTAAAAACATCTCTTCTTGCATGTGTAATGTGTTATAAATGTAATAATTGAACTTAGGCATTAGATAGGTAAATAAATAAGGATTGAATGGTACATGTAAAGTCCTCCTAAATCCTTTAAAGCCTAGCTAAAACTCCATCTCTGGGATATTCTCTAAGGTCCACAAAGAAGCAACACCTGAGCTCTTGTGCTCCTCCCTCTTTGATTCGAAGCCCTCAATTGTTCCAGCTCACGAACGGTTCCGGTAACTCTTCATCTTACATCATTTAACCCGAAACCCTCCTCTGATTCGAGCACCACCCACTCTTCTCCTCTGATTCCACCACTTCTCTCGCTTCTCTCAATGGTTCGCGAATGACAAGCCAAGGAGGAAGCAAGCCGAAGCCCCTTCTTCCTATTCTCCTCAACTCGCACAGGAGAAGAAGGAAAATCGGGAACTTCCTGCCATCGCAGCTCTTCCTTCTTGCTTCCGATTTCAGCCTTGTAAGGTATATCTCATCTTAATCCTTTCATTTCAAATTTCTATGCCAAACATATATGTACCCAAGGTTTGCATATGCTTAAATATATCTCCAGTTTTGCATAACTATGAAGATAGGTGTCATTCGATTGTATTGTATTAAGTAAAAACTTATGTTTCCTTGTTAGAATACTCGTCCACATGGATTATAAATCCAATAAATGTGAAATATCATTTTGCTTACTACTGTTCTCGAATGCACCTTTCCTGTAACCTTGCTATCTTTGGATTCTGCAGGTTGATTGATAAAATATTTCCTCAAATGTTTTTAGCAAGGCTGATTATGGCTTCCAATGTTTCAGAGAATTGGAGATAAAATTTGTGTTATCAGGTTTAGCTCTTCATCATTTAAAAAAAAAAATCCTAGTTCCAATTTTGAATATATATATATATATATATATATATACTTTTATTTATTTATTTATTTATTTATAGTCATGTTGCATAAACTCACTCTACAAATATTTGGAACTTCCGAGGCCATCAACTTTGCATTCAAAAAAAAAAAAAAAAAAAACAAACGTTTGGTCCGTCTTCACCAATTGTATATAGTTTTGGTTTCTTACTATTCGAATTTTGAAAGAAAGCCTTACGCAATTCATGTAAATAGTTTTGTATATAAAGCTCATTGTTGATTTCAGATTGTCACATCATCAAATATAAACCATTGATATACACTTGATATCATTATGATAATTTTGTACACGATATATGACATAAGTTCAAGCATATTAAATTCATTTTGGAATATTTGTGGCTAATTTTGAATGCCCAAAACAATCATGTGTTATTCATGTCCTCTCACAATTGATAGATACTGAAAATTGTCTTGATTATGAGCGGCCCAATTTTATTTGAATGACTCTATTAGCAAGTCTGATTTTTGGAGAAGATTTGTGTGACTTTACGCTATTACCTGCATAAATCCAAACACTCCTGCCCTTCTACAGTTCCAAAAAGCTGAAATTTATTTCACTCCTCCGAGTCCGTTGATCCCATTTGCACTTCTCCATTTAGAACTCCCAATAAGTCCTGCTCTCAAATTTTCGGCCACCTCTTCAGCCGGCCGAAACCCCAAGCTTCTCCATCCTTCCCCTTCTTGAACGCAAGAAGTTGAAGCCACCTTGCCTTACTCTTCGCTCACCAAAATCCCTTCTCTCCCTTTCGCAGGACAAGCAAGCTACACATCTTTCCCACGCCCCACTAGACTGAGGAAGGCACTCCAAATGAGAAACCAAGAATACTGGTTCTCATTGCATCAATGTCTACAAACTCTTCAATCATAAATCATGTGGAAGCTTCCGAGTTCATCGCCAAAAAACCCGAAAGGCCGAGTCCAGTATCCGTGCTTGAACTTTTTTTTTTTTTCCTGAGAGGATGATACAAGCCCAGACTATCCTAGTGTTAAATTAGATGAATTACACAAGTCTTTGCAACCACTCCATCTCAACTTCCCTGAAGATTCTGAAGTTGTGATAGCCACATCAGATTGTCTGATTTCTCATCATACAATTTGTTCTTATAACATGGAGATGAAAACAAAATTTGTAAAAACTGTGCTAGAAACCTATGATTTTGATTCAAAGATGAGTCCAGAAAGTTGGAGCTGACTTTCAGATGAAATAAAATCATTTCAGATTTCATATCCGGAAGACCCAAAGCTTCTCCTGGACTGTGTAAATGTAGAAGCCTCACCTGGTTCAAACAAAACAACCCCTATACCATGCAATTCCTTTGTAGTCACAAACCTAACACCTAAGCATAGAAATTTACATGCATACCATGCAATTCTTGTCTATTTACATACCTATCACCAAGCATAGAAATTTACATACATTACATTCAATTCTTACATCTTTGCATATTTAGCACCTAAACTTGATATCCAAATACATGCCATTCAATTCTTATCTATTTACATATTTAACAGCTAAACTTCAGATTTAAATACATACCATTCAATTCTTATATATTTACATGTTTAACACCTAGACTTCATATACAAATACATACCATTCAATTCTTATCTATTTACATGTTTAACACCTAAAATTCACATCTAAAGACATACCATTCAATTCTTATCTATTTAGATATTTAAAACCTAAACATCAAATTTATATACATAATACCATTCAATTCTTAAATATTTACATGTCCGAAACCTGAACTTATTATTTAAATGCATGCCACCGATTCTTATTATTTAAGTATTTACCTGCTTAACACCTAAACATAATTATTACGCACATACCACCGATTCTTATGTATTTACACATTTAAAAACTAACCCTCAATTTCTACATGCCCTGCAATTCTTATATACTGACAGATATAATACCTAAGAAATTTTCACATGCATACCATACAAATCCTATATATATTGACTTGCCTAACAGCTAAACATTAAATTTTTACGTACATATTACCTATTCCTATATATTTACATACTTGAAGCCTAAATACAATTTTTGCATACATACAACTTTACCCACGCATGAAGAAGTGCGCTTCTCAATTTAAAAATCATAGTAGTATTTTTAATATAATACTAGTGGTATTTTTTATGCAATATCAGGGTGAATCACTATGAGGCAGTTTAAATTTTCCACTAACTTTCTATATCATTCTGGACCATTAAAAGGCCCTTCATCCTTAATAACTTGTTGATTAGGAAGCATTGGAGTGCCGCATGATTTGACCCCTAATTTCTTATTTTTGCTAGCAAATCTGACGCATACTTCCGTTGAGATAGAAAGATACTTCTCTTGCTTAATCCCTAACAAGTACTTCAAGGAACCCAGATTTTTAGTGTTGAACTATTTTGGGAGAAATAATTTTAATGATAAGATTCACTGTACATTGCTTCCATTAATAATAATGTCATCAACATATACCATCAACATAATGATTCCAGAAGCAAATTGTTTGTATGATACAATGTGATCGCTTTTATTTTTCGGCATTTCAAACTCTTCTACTGCTCGACTTAATCTTCTAAATCATGCCTGGAGACTTTGCTTCAATACATATAGTCACTTTCAAAGACGACATACTTTCTCAAACTCCCCATGAGCAACAAACACAAATAGTTGCTCCATGTATATCTTTTCTAAAAGATCATCATACAAAAAGGTATTATTCACATCAAATTAGCGCAGGGCCAATTATTTATTGCAGCCAATGGCAGGAAAGGAGAATAAAAGTAAACTTAGCTACCAGAGAGAATGTGTCCAGGTAGTCAATCTCATAAATTTGAGCATAGCCCTCAACAACCAACCGAGCTTTGAGACGTGCTACAAATCCATCAAAATAAAATTTAACTACAAAGACTCATTTATAGCAAATAAACTTCTTGTCAGAGGGTTATTCAACTACTACACAAGTTCCATTTTCAATTAAAATAGTCATTTGATAGAGCACCAATGCCCGCCATCGAGAATGAGATAAGACCGGTTGAACAAATCTTGAGACCTCAAGAGAGTCGAGGGAAACAATAGATGAGCAATAAGTAGAAGATAATTGATCATAGTTAACACAAGATAAAATGGGATTGGCGCATTGACATTTACCTCTTCGAGAGCAATTAGTAACTTAAGGTTCTTAGCAGATAGATCAACCTCTAATTTTCTTGTTTCTGACACCATTAATGTTACACCTACACTATCTTTAACGTCTATTATTAATTTACGTTAATTCACTTTTAATCTTGTCTCTGTTAGCAAGATTAAATAAGCTCTTAATTGTTGTCTTATTCTTCCCTGACTATTATACTTTTCGGGATCTTATGACGAAGAGAGCAATACAAATCGCAAAGAGAAAGACAACACCATATGAGAATGATGTCACAGAAAAACCTTTTTGTCGACGCCAAAGAGAAATGACGACATAGGTGACAAACGACTCGCAATGGATGATCTCATTTGGCTAAGGAATGATGTCGAGAAGACTAAATACCCACGACTCGTTATGAACGGTTCAACGAATGCAAAGGAGCTATCTAGACATGTGATTCAGACCACACAGATGCACCGACAAATGTTTCCAACAACAGAGACAATGCTCCGATCCAAACGAACAATTCAGTCCACACAGACGACATCGCAAAACGATTCCAACTACAGAGACGATGCTCTGATACCATGTGATAAGAAAACTTCTTATCCAATTGAAAGAATATGATACATAATTATATGCACTCCTATACATAATTATATACACTCCTATCTATATATATTAGAAATATTTCTATTATAGAAAAGACCTTGTAATTAGATCACTTCTAATTAAGTTATCTAATATCAATCTTCATAAGATACATGCATGCTAATATATAACCATTAGATTTAATAATAGCTTCTAAGGATAGCTCATT
The DNA here is from genome assembly GCA_003013225.1 of Phalaenopsis aphrodite. Taxonomy (NCBI): domain Eukaryota; kingdom Viridiplantae; phylum Streptophyta; class Magnoliopsida; order Asparagales; family Orchidaceae; genus Phalaenopsis; species Phalaenopsis aphrodite. Next base: position 176,935 of record NEWO01000563.1, read on the forward strand.
GACAGCAAAATATCAGCAAAGATTGACCCACACCATCAATAATCAGATTAATATTTCTCAAATATCAAATAATTAAATTGAATATGCTTAAATGCAAAGAAAATATAGGATTTTCTTTTAATTAAGTTTTTTAGAGAGACCTTTAATCACTTACAAATATTCCATCTTGACCCACAAGCCTTCAGTAATTATTTCCTTAAGAACCCCCATCAAAATCTCATCCTCAAATATAGCTGAATTGTTGAGAATTTTACCAGCATCGTTGTCTTGTCTTCTTTAATCATGGTCTTCATGTTGGTACGCTCCATTACTGGATGGGCAAATACCTACTAAACTAGAACACCTAAAACTATCTTATTCTCTCTAAGGCCAAAATTAATTGACTTGTCAAACATCTGTAAGCATCAATTTAAAACAAAGCTTTAGGAGTGTCAATTCAAGTTGACGGGTTGAGTTCAGGTCTAACTCAAAGCTGACCCAATCAAATATGCTCATCAACCCGAACCTGACTTTTTATCATCTAAGTCAAAATATTCAACCCAAATTTGACTTAACAAAATAATTTATTACATGGATAATAAAACTATTTTATATCAGCAAAACCCAATTAACTCAAATAGACCTATTTAACCTAATTAATACAACTTGTACCTGTCTAACCCCAATCTAAATAGTGATTAGGTCAATTTTGAGCTAATTTTGAATTATTTAGATTAACCCAAACCTCAATGGAAAAATAATTAAGTTTAAAATTTAAACCCAAATCCGACCCAAATAATAATCAAGCCAACCCAAACACAAATTTTTACTAGGGTTCGGTTGTTTGGTAACGCTTAAAATGTTTGAGTACTTGAATATGTTTGATCTAAACTGTTTATTCTATGTGCCAAAATAATTAATTTGAACCCGATTCAACCCAAACCTAACCTAACCCCTTTTATTAAAGGATCCTACTATTATTTTGAACCAAGGTACCCAAACCCACATCAAATAATAATTAAGTTAATTTGGGTTATAAGGGTCAACCTAGCTGGATCTTAATAATTATCATGTTTATATGCTTGAGCGAAACTCAACCTAAATGGTAATTGAGTTAGCCCGAGTTTGAGCTTTTTGAGTTTGAGTTAAGTTTGGATTAAATTGTCAAGTTGGGCCATTCATTGACACCCCAAGCTAAAAAACAAGAATGCAAAAGCGCCACTTCAATCATTTAATGCCAAAGTAAATACAATTAAGTGGGAAAAAGTAAAAAAAAAAAAGACAATTAATTTTTTATGATTTAGCTTCAATCAAATATGCAGAACACATAAAGTCAAGATAGTACGACTAAATCAAAAGGAGTATATAGTACAATCCCTTTCGATAATAATCCCTATACAATTCTTCCCTTATTACTATATGTATTCTTTACCCGCTTGCAAAAAACACCACCTCTCACTTTCTGCCGAGGAATAAAACAATAAATAAGTGCTACAATACTTGACGTTGATTTGGAATGTCAAAACTCTTTTCATGAATATAAAATGTTTGCGCAACTCTATTAAATCTGCATTTGCAGATAACTACAATAGTCCATCATGTTACCAGTGACTAAAAAATACAAAACGGGATGGGACAGCTTACAACTATCGACAAAAAAAAAAAAAAAAAAAAAAAAGTGCATGCATACTACACAATTCTTATGTATTTACATATCTAGCATCTAAAATTTGATATTTACATTTTTAACATTTTGGTATCATAAATCTATGCTTGAAAAAAGTGCATTCCACTTTTAAAAAGTTAGTAATAGTGGTATTTTTTATGTGATACTAAAAATTTGAGTGGTAAGCATGTAAAAACCAAAGTTTAGGTGTTAGATATATAAAATGTTAGAATGTGTGGAATGTATGTAAGTGCCCCAAGAAAATAATACCTAGGCGATCAATTATGGCTGAGAAGGCACTCAATGACTGAAACTGGTATACGATCAAGGAGAAATCGCTTAGTATATGATTGAAAGCAGAAACTGATTGGTTTATAACTCCAAACTCAATTTTTCCTGAAAAGTACATAGGGGCAACTACAGCAGCTGGAAGAATCTGAATCAAATACCGGTATCCGCTCGTGAAAAATTCAAGATTCCGAGAAGAAATCAACAGTTGCTGCAAGAAAATATAGGACAAAATGTTAACAAAAAAGCAGGTCCCAATGGACAGTGAAGGGTAAGTCTCTCAAAGTTGGGCACTTAAAAAAAGAAAAAAAAGAGAAAAACTGGAGCTAAAACAGTATTCAGTAAAAGGAAGATTTGCATACATCCACTTTAATCTTATGTATTTACATATCTATCACCAAAACTTCAATTTTTACATATTGCCACCTTACTATACATGAAAAGGTGTACTTCACATTTTAAAAGTTAAATGTTGGTGTTTTTTATGTTATTGAGAGATTTGGGTGGTATAAATGTAAAAAAGCAAAGTTCAGGTATTAGATAAGTAAATACATGTGAAATGAAAGATATATATGTAAGTGCGCCAAAATGGGAAGCTAGAACAATATATAGGAAGACTTATTGGATGCACAATTTAAGATAGCACCTATACCATAGCACTCCCCTGAAGGAGGAAACAATCGTAATTCCATGGGGAGTCACATTCAAAGAAAATTTCTAAAAAGCTGATCAAGCTTAGAATCCAAAAACAAGTAACTATTAAGGATAAAGAAAAAAAATATAATAGTTGTCAAAATAGTCCTTTGATTTTTTGCATTGGATCATTTTAATCTCAGAGCCTATAAAAGTGTCAATTTAGTCTCCAAAGTCTTTTAATATGGGTTGAAATAGTCCCTAAGAAGGACTATTTTAGCCATAACTTTTAGAGTATAAAGATAAATTTAGCACTTTCTAGACTCTGAGACTAAAATGCCCCCATGTAAAACATCAAGGGACTATTTTGGCACTTTACTCTAGAAAGATGAGTAGGGTTTGAAGCAGCTAAATTAAATAAGAGAAGCAAACTTATAGAAAACAAAAACCTGAGGGAAAATTGCCAAACTACAATTTTAACTGATAACCAGATGCCTTTATATACTAAAGGAATAATTGTTAGGATTTTGAAAATTGAAAAAAGCCAATATCATATATTTAAATAACTCAAATGTTGTGCGAGCTTACACTGAGATTTTCAAAAGCCCTCTTGAAACGGTCTAACAGAACCTGCTTTTCATTATTTTCACCACCATAAAAAGCAATTGACTCAGCATTTTCTCGAACTCTCACTAATGCATAACGAAAATCGGCTTCTTTCTTCTCTTGCATAAAGTTCAAGTTGACTAAACCCTGAAAAGCATGAGAAACAGTTGGTCCTCTTTTTAGACTGTAAATGCAGTAAATCTACAAATAATTGAATAAATTACATGATTACCTTTCCAAGAAAAACACTAACAGCAGTACCCCCAAGTGAATAAACAATAAGCACTACAAATAAGGGAGGGTAGATTCCATACAATATGTTACTGAAAGATATCAAGTCAACAGCTGCATTAAAGACAGTCAATGAAAAGGCAAGAGCCGTCCCAGTGAAAGAACTTAGATCATCAACAATGCGCTGGTCGGGGTTGTCAATTATGGATTGAGATTGAATTTTGTAAAATGTGCGGTTCTTTAGGTAGCGTTCTAAGTAGTAGCTTGTCATCCAAGACCTCCATCTTAGAGATAGGGTGTCTTTTGCATAATCTCTCAGGACAAAGATCTGTAAAGCGTTAACATTGAATTTCATGAAGTAAATCAATGAGATTAAAGCTTCACATCTTAAGAAAAATCACAAAGAAAATGATAAATGAAATATGATTTAAAAACACCAGGAATCACAACTGCTTAAGTATGTTCGCGAAACCAAGAGTTTATAATAGACAAGCTGAATTTTTACATGAATAGTAGTATTAAATATCATACTTCCATAGACAAGCTGAAGACAATTTGGTTAGATATTTTTCAAATAATAATTCATGAATAAAATAAGGACATACGCAAAAAAGTTCAAATAGTTTGTTAGGTATTTTTTTAGCTTAACCTAATGTGTGAGTTCAAGAAATAAATTTACTAAGATAATTTGTCGAGACAGCCACAAGTTCCACACTTAGCTATCAGTCTGAAACTAAAAATTAAAACCATAAAAAAAAAATTTTGGAAGACTAGCATGCCTACAACTTAATTTCTCTATATTTACATATCTAGCACCTAAAGTTCAATTTTTACATATATGCCACCTTATTTATGCATTAAAATATGTATTTCAATTTTTCAAAGATAAAAAAGCTGTATTTTTTATTTGATATGAAAGATTTGGGTAGTACAAATGTATAAAGTAAAGTTCAGGTGTTAGATATGTTAATACACAGGTGGTATGGATGTAAATGCCCATGCATTTTTTTTTAATAGAATACAGAGCAATACCTACAAGGGTGCAGCAATAAGCTCACCGGAATCCCTCCTGCAAAGGCTCCCAAGTAGTATAGAAGTTGTTTTGTAAATTGTTCTTGATCCTTATCTTGCAGAATCCAAAAAGTGGAAATATATGTAAATTAATTAAGCTTTAGCAACAATGATTTCAGAGCAAATATAGAATTTACATACTAGCAAGGGCATTATAGAAGTCTCGACCAAGAAAATTAAACCCAACGCTAATTCCTGTTGTTGCCAAGGTGAGAGCGAAAACAGCTGCGAGCTTTAACCTGGCCTGGATTTTATCTTCCGATGACCAATATGGAGAAGCCACCTTCCAAAATCTTCTGAAAAGTGTTTCAAGATCTGGACCAACTCTCTGATCATCCTAATGGCGGAACATGGGCAACAAGAAGCAGCAACGTTAGCAGAAACAAGGCAATGGAGACAACAATATGAGCACACAATAAAGCAGCATGGAGATCCAAGATGAACTTAGCAGAAAAAACAACATCAAGTTGTCTTAGGTATAATTTTAGGGTTTAGGAAAGAAAATTGGTTCCGGAGGTAGCAGGATTAGTAGAGGTGCCAATGCTTCGTAATGGCTAAGGCGTAAAAAAGGAAACACTCGAGCACTAAAAATGCATCACATAAACAAATAATTGCAAGTAGAACTTCTAATCTGACATAAAGAACACAATAATAGAATGATACGATCACGAAAATCATTCAATTTCGCAAGAAACCATCGACAGCTGAACAAATCAGCTGAATCGACACTCAAACTAATGAATCTGATGGGACCAATAAAACATAAAAGTGGAAAACGAAGCTCCAGCTCACTCTATCTCGTCCTTCTTCACGGGCTCCAGCATCCTCTGTGGCCGCAATGCGAGTCGTGGTGCCGCGGGGCGCACCTCTCCTCCGGTGAAGCATCGGGAGAGTAGACGAGAATCTACAGACTCTAAGACGGTACGATTGCTTGGAGATAGAATCGGCGCAGCGAGATTTGATGCGGGAGGAGTGATAAGAGTGAGGAAATAATAAAAAATGGGAGATAATAGTTAAAGCCATCTTCTTCGCCGCACAACAACTCTTCCTTTTACAGGATTCTTTTCCAGATTTCAATATTTTTTTCTTTGTTTGGGAGTTATGATTTCGAGTTTTCCATTGATGGAACTAAATATGGGAAGAAGGAGAGGGAGAAGATGCAGTATTTAGTGTTTTCTTTCTCTCGATATCTTTTTGCAGCCGCATAGGGTTTATCGGCTATCAGGGTGGGTTCGAAATAGACCGGCGGAAGGGAACTTAACCCGGTCGGGTTCAGGTTCAAGACATACGTGCAAACATTATTACATTAAAAGAGTCTTTAGATACACAGCACATAATTTTTATGCATAGCTCTCACCCAAAATTTTATATTTAGCTGCAAATCACTAAAATCTATAGATTTTGTAGGAATAAAAATATTTCTCTTACATTTTTCTTATTTTCACGTGATTTTTCATTTTTTGCTGCTTCCCCTACTCGAGATCGTGATTTTCTTCCCTTTTCTCTCGATTTATTGTTGCCGCCTTTCTGACTTGTCTATCGACTATCATCTCTCTTTCTTATAAGAATAGGGCATGGGTTAAGATGTTAGGGCATTGAACAGCAATCTTGCCACTCTCTCCTCTTGATTTCCCTCCTCTCTCTCTCTCTCTCTCGCTCGCAATTTCGCCGCAAACTTCCTTATCCTGTACCAGAAAACCTGCAACATAGCAACCGCGCTTGGAGCTCGCCAAGAAGGCAACAACAAGATCATGACACGTCTTCTCCTTTTGTCCGCTCCTACTTGAAACCATCGAGGAAGGTAACCTTGTCTACCCTGCCTTCCTCCCTCACGCGCACTTATCAGAATCTTGTGAATCTGTCTTCTTACAGGATTTAACAAATCCATGATTTAAGGTAAATCGAAAGGTGAATTGGACTTAAGGGCTTGTAGGATTCGATGTGATTTTTTTTTACTATTATTAAATTTTTAGGGTTATTTATGTAAATTTCCCAACACTTAATTCATAATTTTTTAAATTTTCCCCTATATCAAAATAAAACAAAAACAAAAATACTATTTTGATAATATCATTAAAGTTAATTAAATTCATAATTTCCTTCTTTTAAAAAATATTCTAATAATAATAAAAATTAATAACAATAATAGTTGTAACAATGCTCATCGATTAGGTTATACCTAATTAATTGAAACTTGATTGCATAATTATTATTTTTTTTTTTAATTGGTGTAGGATTACTAATGGAATCATCGAATTTGTGGGAGTATCGTGATTACCACCTTAAGGTAAATAACTGCTTTTTTATTAAAGGAAGCATACCATTCCTAGCTAGAGTCGTTAATCATTGTTAATTCTAGTTAATTCATGGTTATTTTATAGGATTGTCAGTCATGCACTTTTAATTCAAATTTATGATTATTATATGTTTTAATTATTGTCCATGATGAGGTTACTACTTGTCATAATTTATTGTTGTAAAGTTTCCTACATATTTGAATTAATCTGTAGTAATGATCTCTTTTTTTTCTGCACTTGCATGAAATTTCCTTTGTCATATCATAAGTCTCTGTAAAATTACATATTTGTTACATTTTATACAGTGAAAACAATTTGGCATGTTTGTGTGTGATGATATTATATGTCAGCAGAACTCCTTTAGATTTTGGCTAGCCGGACCGACAGACACATAGAGTAACGACTCTAAAGAATATCACAAGGTTTTCTTGGGTTAATATTGATCTTCCTGGTTTCAGAGTATCCCTTAGAACTGACTATATAAATAATAACTTGAAATTATATAAATATTAACTTGAAATTGAATAATAAGAAACTTGATGGAAAATAATTATATGTTTTTGAATCATATGAATATTTGATATTTACATCTCGCTTGTTGTCTTATAGTGTTACATATGCACAAAGTGGTGTCTTTATTTGTTGCACATATTGCATGTCTCATTCTTCTTGCTATTTATAATTTAATGGATTGATGTTATTTACCGAGTTTGTCAAACTCATTTTTTATATTTTTGCACATGTTTTATTAACCACCAGTAAAACTGTCTCCACCATAGCAAGTTTTTTAGTTTTAGTATTTCTCGTTTTAGTATTTTCAGTATTTCTCTTAGCTATTGCATTTTTTTTTTCAATCAGGATAGTTGTTTCATATTATCATTTCTGATTTGGTTTAGTTTGTTTTTTTTTTCAATTTAGTTGTATCATTGAAATTTTCAATATTAAAAAAATTACATATTTCCCTTTTAGTTTGCATGCAAGTCATCTTTCAGAATATAAACCAGGTTCATTTCATCATGTCATGTGTTGTCGTGGTGTACCGCCTTCCGAATTCAGGGTGCGACAAAGTAGTATCAGAGCCAGTATTTTGTAATTTACCTACCTTGACATTGCATCTCATGTCTCTCGACTTCTTATGATTGGTTAGGGGATGGGTTATTCTTATAAGTCAGTATTTAATTGATTTTAATTTTGAGTATATTTCAATTTTTTAGAATGGCTCCACAGAGAAGAGGCGTTGTAGTCGCTCGTGAAAGAGGAGTCCAGAGAGCTACCATAAATGATGCGACTGCTTCTAAGGCTCTCTACTCCCCTAATTGTCATCGTGTTGATCCTGCTCAAACTATTGAGATTACTGAAGCACAAAATCTCAACATAAAAACTCTCATTCGATGTTGTAGCTCATAATGTTACTAAAGCATTACAAGTTATCTTTGTAGCCCAAACTTCAAAAGTGGTCAAAGCTATCCAGCAAACGATGCAATCAACAATACAAGCCACTTAATCAATCCCACTAGTAGCCACCATTGAGGATCAACCTAATTAACTAATGGCAATGACTAATGTAAGTGTCAGGGATCGACTGATGGGTCAATTTTTGAAGAAATGTCCACCTACCTTTAATGGCACAGTAGAAACGATCAAGTCCAATGCATGGCTTTGTAACATTAAAAGGAGGCTTTGAGAAAAAAAGAGCCCCGAAGACCGTAATGTGGACATTGTGACATTCTAATTGCGTGAAGGTTGTATGCAAATGCCATTAAATATTCAAAATTTAACATTGTATGATAATTGATTAAATATCCCTTATATATGTTCATGTATATAAATATGTTTAAAATTTTATTTTATACTAAATTACCTTCAATTAAGCACAATCTATTATTTTTTAAATTTTTTTATTGAAAAAGAAGCCCTTCAAAACTTAATTTGAACTAATTTGGGACTGAATTAATTTGTCTATGATATAAAAGTGTGTAGTCCTTCCCTCTAGAGCTATGCATTCTCTCAAATTCTCTTGTTCTTCTAAACCTTGTTTTCGACTCATCCAACCTCCTTCAACTTACTCTCCTAATTTTATAATTCACAACTTCTTTGATTCTATCCCTACAAAACTTAAGCCACATTCTCACCTTGATCATTTAAGCCTCAGTGGTAGCTTCTTCTCCAACCTTACTCATGGCTAGGTTCTTACATAGTTCACTGTGTTTTGATTCCCCAGCCTAGTTAAATACTCTTTCAATAGCTCCATCCCAATGTAATATGTTTCATGTCTCATAGTTGTAACTTGAAATTTACGAAGATCTATGTTATCATGCACATATCTTATGAAGATCAAATATATTTGATAGTCGAGTGTTTTTTCATCTCATTCTATCTTTATGCAATTAAATTTATATATATCTTGATAAGAATGATAAAACAATTTATATTCATATCAAAGAGTGTTTCAACTAAATTATTAGATTTGATTATAACATGAAGGGTGCAATGTATCCCCACAAAATTGTTGTGTGACCAAAATTCTTAGTGGTAGAGTGATAATTTAATGTATTTGTGTTGAACAAAGATCAAGCACACACATAAATATATGAAAAGTAGCATGAGGACACACCAATATTCTTACATAGAAAAAGTTGGAAATGGGAAGAAAAACCATGAAGCCCAACCTGGTCAAAGTAATATACTCTACAATTGTAAGTACACATAGTTACTCTTTTCCTAAATTAGAGAAGTTAAAATCACAAAGTTAATAATCACAAATGTACAATATTAATTCGATTATAATAGTCATAATTGAGCTACAACTAAATATGATTCTTAACTATGATAGCAGTAGTCCGCTGCAGAAGTCGTAATTGGAAACTCTGACAATAATAGTTGACCACAAATGACATGATTTCTTCTAATAAAAAAGTAGATAAACTCATGATATGCAACTTGGGATGCTTTAGATCTTAGTGCCTATTCTCATTATCATGACATTATGATCAATTTTGATCGGTTCGACCA
>NEWO01000563.1:186957-229648 GCA_003013225.1 Phalaenopsis aphrodite
ATCATGCATTGTTATGTTTTCCAAATTACATATTTTGTTCCTAATTCCATCAAAATCAACTATTTTAGAACCCACTTTTTACAATAAATTATTATTATATGATGCATTGAGTTCATAAAATTCCAGTTAAGGAAAACTAGGCCAATTTCCATTGAGTTTCAGATATTTCGGCAAATCTCCGTCCTAAAGCTGCAACAATGGAGGATGTGCTGACCGACCTTCCGCCGCCATCAAGATTCTTCGATGAAGACCTCGATAACTTCGCCACCCCAACCCCTTCACTCCCCTCCCCTTTCCTCCGCCTCAACCCTAATCCCCCAAGTCTCCGCCCTTCTCTCCTCATCATCGCCATCTCCACCCCTTCTCTCTCCCTCCTCCGCCGCATCCCGCACAAAACTTTGATCGGAACCCTAATCCTTCCAGAAAGCCCGCATTCCTCCAAATCCTGCAACATCTACTCCATTGATCGCCTTTCTCCCGCCATACTTGTCGCTGTTCAACACAAAGTCTCCGACGAGAGGTCTCGCGCCGTCGCGAAGGTGCTGTTGGGCGAGATCATCGGAGAGAGAGTCCTGATCATGGATTCGATCAAGGCGGAGAATTACAGGAGTTCGGTGAGGGATGAAGCTGCGGGTTTCAAGCTGGAGACGTCGTTGGAGAGAGGCGGAGAGGATCGTTTGGTTCGAGATTGGGAGTACTTGCCATCGGGGAGCGTGATGGGTGGACTTGGAGCGGCGTTACTCGGGGAGTGTCAGATGAGGGGTTGGAAGGCGACGATGTGCGCAACGTGGCCGGAGAATGGCTGGTCGGTGGCTGCGAAGCTGAGGTATGTAATGAGGGATTTGGGAGTTGATGTGGATGGGGATGAGAGTGGGGACGACGATGGAATCAGGGTTCCTTCTCGCTTCCACTCGGAAATGTATGTTTGAGGTATTTTCTTTGTTTGAGCTTTGAAATTGACTCCTTTTTAGCGGGGTGGATTTGATCTTTTGCATGAATGAGAAAACCATTGTGTTGTATTTCAGTTCATCTGTTTCAATCAAAATTCGTGCTTTTCTCTTCAATCAAAGATCAGAGTAGACGACCTTTTTGAGTGACTGTGTACACGACAGTTATGTGGATTTCAATCGAAATTCGTGTTTTTACATACTCAGGGAGTGAGGTTGAAAAAACAAGATATGCAGAGCAAATAGTAGCTTTTTGGAGATTACAATACCTAAACATGTATTAGATAGTACAACCCTAATCATTGTCCTATCTAAAACTAGCAATTCAGTGAGATATTGTGATTTTGGAAAATTTACATAACACAATTTTTAGGTGGTGTTTGGTAGCGTAGTTCTAACACGATCTAGCCATGAAATTAGCTTTTTTTTTTTTCTAAAGGAATGTTGAGAGGCTATTACAGGAGCCTCCAACCACTCCTAATGTGCCTAACAATTCGAGTACCACTTTCTTAAGGCCAACTGTGCTAGAGATGATTCAAACCTTAGACCTGAGGTGTCTTATACCGCGGATGCCAACATAAATTCAGCTAAACATAAGAAAAAAAAATGAAAATTAAATCCAACACCTTGTGAAATCGAATTTTTTCATGTTATGATTTTCTTTTGGCATTCCATCTTCTTTATGATGTAAATCCGGATTTACTAAATTTGATTGCAAGACGGAAATTAAAAATTTCTTTCGTCGTGCTGTGAGCATGATCTACATCGTCACATCCATCAATATAAATCAGATTCATTGGATTGACTCTTATTTAACGTAACTACCGGTTGCAGCAAAATGCCCTCTTATATATTACATTTCTTACATTTAAGTTTTTATATTTACATATGTAATACTTTTGTGTTTTAATTTTTAATTTTATGTATGAAAAGATGTATTTTACATTTAAGAAATGATAACAGTGTTATTTTTTATGTGGTATGGATGATTTGAGTGTTATGTGTACAAATATGAAAGTTTAGTATTGAGAAATGCAAACATGAGAATTGTTTGCCATGTATATGTAAATGCGCCTATGATTTCTCACATGCCCCGGGGCTTGGGACTGAACAAACAATATCTGAAGAGCACCATGGAACACTTTTACACTAAAAGTCAATGCCCGAAAGCAAGTACAATACTATGGTTATTAATATAATATCAGTACATTAGAGTTTACTCTCATATAATTTGTTAGTTGCGCAATTTTTTACAGCAAATAAGGATAAAGGCTGATGTTACATATTTATTTGATTCCAATCCAATTTAAAAAAAAAAAAAAAAACTTGTGGTGCATTCATTGCACTTCACATAAATGATTATTGAGAAACTTGGAATATATTTAAGATTAGAAGACATCAGTTTAGACACATGAATTTTAGATGTTAGAATAGAAGACTATTGATAAGGTTAACAATATTACATGAGACACGTGACCAAAGAGAAGCTCGGAAGATATGATTTTAATTTGAAGCTAAAGATGACTTGATTTTTGTATGGGCAAACGTAAGTGCATGTATCGACCAAGTAATCTAGTGTATTAGTAAAACAAAAAGAAAATAATATAGTTTATTTGAATATAATATCGTTTCCATGAGGATAAGTTGTAACTTTGAAAATGAAGTTTAAATATAAGCTGTTAACCCTAATTTCTATCTAAAATCAAAATTTTTTTAGAAGATGTTTTTTAGGTTTTCTAAAACAACAAATACTTCAAAAATATAAAACTCTTTTGAATTTGCACTCTATATTATCAAACTTGCAGAAAATGTGTTTCATTTATAAACTTACTGCTAATTAAGAACAAAAATAGGTTATAGTCTCTATGGATAGGAATCTTAATTTCTAAATTTTTTAATGTTATATATGTCTATGCAAATGCAATAAGTGGATTTCAAAATCATTTTTTTAATTTTCTCGAGTGATTGTTACAATTCAAAAGCAATGTCTATTGTTTTAAATTCTAATTATGGATCTTTCCTATATAGATTAAGAAGTTGCCGATATCATTAACCTACATTAAATGCTAACCAAGAATGTGACCATCATTATTGCTAAATAAAATTAGAAGAAGCACAAAAAAGCACTTGAGTTCAAAGCATCATGAAAACATATCCACAAAATTTGACATATAAATTTCAAATTCAAGGGAAAAGCCCTTAGTCAAACATGTTTTTACAATCCAAATACAATAAAACATTCATTTCAACACAATTATAAAAATTAAAAAGAAAGTACAACAAAGAAGAAAGCATATACAAAAGAACCACATTTTAAATAGTTGTAAACAGAAGTAGCTATATCCAAGTTTTTCTTTTGTTCTTCCTTGCTTCTTCTTTTCTGCACTAGACCAAGTGGTACTCCTTACACTCGCCCCCACACACATACAAACAATTCACTTTAGACTCCAATAGACTTCTCTAATGTTTTCTCCATTTTTAATCATGTCAGCCTAATAATCGCTAATCCGTTGTATAAATTTACGATTTTGAAATTTCGGTAGGGTTGTGACGGTTGTTGCATGTATACAACACTGCAAAACTTTCTATCTTCTGGTTTCTTGCTCTGTCGATGATAGCGCTACAGTCTTAGAAAATCTACTCACCATCTAATTAGGTAAATAAATTGATGTTATTTCCAGGCCTAACAATCTTAGAAGATAGAAAGTACTTCGTTAATAATTTTTGCACTAATTATTTCAAGTTATAATAGCTCTAAGAGGTAATGAATTCAAATGTATTTTAGTTTATCTCTTAGTCAAAATGGGACTAACCTTTGTATAACATCGTCATTAGAGACACCGTTGTACTTGAAAGTTCCGCAAATCTCCAAGAAACTAGCTTTACGTAGGTTGGGTTCTTCTATGACTGAACCTCCAAATTAGCTATTTCAGACTATTTGGATAATTAGTGGTTTTAACTCAAAGTTGTTTGCATCGATGGTCAATCTATTTATACTCTGCTGAACTCCTACTAATGAATTGAAAATCCCTAAGTGGTCTAGGTTGATCGTTTTTTCTCTGAACATTTGTCATATCTCTTAATTTTTTTTTTTAAATTTCAAATATTTGTTATGATTTTTTCATGTTCATGATTAATAACCCTGATTCCCTATAATCAATCCTACACATACACTAGCTAACTAAAAAGCTTTGATGACAAAGTAGTACAAGAACTAACAAAAATAGTTAAATATTAACAAGATAACATGAAAACAAGTGTCAAATAACATAGGACATAAACATGAGTAGTTAAAAAAAGTTCCGAGCTACGATGCTGGCACAAATTTTATTTAATTATAAAAATTAAAGTCGCATACTAACATGAACATTACACAACTGATATGTACTAGTGAATAATAATATAAATCACACTAATAATTATAATACTAAAATAAACAGTGCAATGCCAAATAAATTTAAACTATAAATGATGTTAATTCACTATTGTTTAAGCTTCAAATTTTATAATAACTATTATCAGTGGTGCAAAAAACTTGACTCAAATTTTGCATGGGTAAACACGAGTGCACATTTCGACCAAGTAATATAGTGTATCTGAATATAAGATAATTCCCACAAGAATAAGTTGTAATTTTTGAAAATGATGTTTAAACACCAGCTATTAACCTTAATTTCTATCCAAAACTATAATTTTTTCAAAAGATGATTTTATTTTTGGTTTTCTAAAATGATAAAAATAAAAAAAATACAAAATTCCTTTTAATTTACAATCTATATCATCAAATTTCCGGAATATGAGTTTCATTTAAAAACTTGTTATTAATCAGGAATAAAAAATAACCTCTAGTCTCTATCAGTAGCTAGAAACCCTAATTTCAAAAATTTTTATGTTATATGTATGTCAATTAGTGGATTTTCAAAATTGAATTTTTTTTCATTTCCCTACGTGTTTGTTACAATTCAGAAGTTATATATCTATTCTTTCAAATCTTGGTAATGAATTTTCTGATATAGATTAAGACTTGGTCGATATTGTTATCCTCAACTAAGTATTAAGTTCAAAGCATTATGAAAATATGTCCTTAAGATTTGACATGTAAATCACAAATTCAAATGAAAGAACAGTCAACCTAGCAGGTTTTCACAATCCAAATACAATAAAACTTTGATTTCACCACAATTATAAAAATTCACAAGGAAACACAACAAAGAATAGAGAAAATACAAAAGAAATGGGATCTAAATAGTTGTAGACCCAAGTAGCCGTCTCCAAGTTCTCGTTTTTTTTCTTCCTTGCCTCTTCTTTTCAACACTAGACCAAGTGCTACTCTTTCTCACATTCACTCACACACACATAAAAACCATTTTATACTCCAATAAAGTTCTCTAATGTTTTGCTGCACTTTTTAAGCCCTATAGTTGCTAATCTCACATCCAAATTTGTGATTTTGAAATGAATAATTGTTCCAGGCCATCGAACCATGATGCTCTTGGCACAACACTACGACGTTGGAAATTTGACGTTGCGGGGACATGCTCTCTTTCTTTTTTGGCTACTTGCTTTGGCGGCGATGGCGTTGTGGTGCTATGGATAGTGGCACTTAGGCTTTGCATCCTAGCATTGCAACATTAAGTATTTGGCGCTGCAACTCTAAGGTCAAGTGAATCTTGTTATTGAAAAAAACCAAATATGGCACCTAGCCATGTGGTATGGTGTTGCGGCGCTGCATATAATTTCATCATATCTTCATGAATCTTCTTTAAGAGCTAGTCCACATAAACACACTTATGATACATATACTCATCTTATGACAATGCATATCACATCAAAGTTTAAAATTATTGTCCTTTTATGTGGAAGGATACAAATACTTCAATAATTTTGTGTGAAGAGGATAGTAACAACTACATATCAAGAGAATGAAGTTGATTTATGTGTGAAACACACATGCTTTCTTCCTTGGAAACTAATATAACTTGATGTAAAGTAGTATTTCAGAGAGCTTTAATAATGTTGCTAAGTACTATGAGTAACATCTGCTGACATAGGTAAAGGGAAAGTAAAATGTCATTAATCAGTAAATAAGACAAATCATTACTAGTGGATTTGATAAAACAAACTTAGCAACAAATTACTATTTATTAAAATATAAGTAATAAAATATTGATGCATGCAATATAAACAACAAAATGATGTGATTTACTACATATGCTATTAGGAAATTAATGTCATCAATTTGTTGCTAGTTTTTAATGATATTATATAATATGTTATATGCTATGTAATATGTTTTAATGTTGTGATGTTTATATTCGACTATTTAGTAAATTGTGATGTATGGTATTTTATTTTATAACTTCTATTCAATCATGCCTCGCTAAATGTGACTCAACGGTCATTTATTTTTGAATTAAAATTTAGTTTATAGCTCTATAATTGCTCATATCAAACATCTTGAGTAGCGCTGTCAGAACGGCTCGTTGTTCGCGAACATCTTATGTTCGGCTCGTTAAGTAATTCGTATTCGATTCTTTCGCTGAGCAAATGCGGCGAACACGAACAAAGTTTTGTTCATTCGTGTTTGACTCGTGTGTGTGTGTGTGTGTGTGTGTGTTTGTAATGAGTTGTATTTTTAAATAATTTAATTGACTACAAGGCTACAAAATTATATTCAATTAAAATTACTAATTAAAAATAGAATAAAAATATATTAAATTCTATTTAAACGAATATTTTAATATAAATAACAAAATTTAAATCTCGTCATTCCCTTAACATCCTACGATTGTGTGATTCGAGTTGCTAAAATAGTTCATTGTCGGTGAATAGCTCTTGTTCAGCTCAATAAATAAGTGAGTTAATCACAAATAAAATTTTTAGCTCGATATATAAATAAGCTGAACACGAACAATGATATTTTTTAACAAGTCGAGTCTGAACTCGCTCAAGCGCGACTTGTTTACACCCCTAATGACTACATGCGTGACTAGTGTCGTCAAAATGGTTTTTTGTTTGTGAACAGCTCATGTTCAACTCACTAAGCAAACGGGCCGAACACGAACAAACTTTTTTTGTCCTAAATATAACGAGCCGAACACGAACAATAATATTTTTCAACGAGCAGAACACGAACAAACTTTTTGTGTTCTAAATATAACGAACCGAATACGAACAATGATATTTCTGAACGAGCCGAACACGAGCTGAGCCCAGCTCGCTCGTATTTGACTCGTTTACACCCCTAATCCTCAGACTTGAATGTCAAATACTAAGTCAAAGAAATCTAATGCTTTTCTATGAAGTCAATCTATGAACCCATCAACTCGGCTAAACCACATCTAAAATAGTTCCGCCGATCTGCACATTACTACATATAATCATATAATTTTACAAAATTTTTACCAAACATTTTATAAATAATATGACTGGCATCATTAATAATTCAAAAACTTATGGTTGTATGAATAAGATTTACTCGATTTAACAAAAGAAAAATAATATAAAAAATAAATACCACAATTATTCGAATTAATTAAATGTACTCTAACTTATATAGAAATAAATCAAGGTAAATTATTCATGAGATCTACTATTTTATCATGAACAAAAAGAGAAGTCTGTACCGTATATAACAATCAATGGTAAGACCCATAACTACATAAAATGTCTAGAGACCTAACATAAATAACAAGTATAAGACATGCTTATCTATTACTAAATAATAATTAACTAACTCTAAATAAATGAGCAATACAAATATTCTAATTTATCTGTAATGTAGGGATCGATAAATCGAAATAGAAAAATGAAAAGAACACAAGAGATTTACGAGTTTTCACAAATTGTGCCTACGTCATCGGGAGCAGAGCGATAATATTACTATTCCAAAAAAGTTCAGTACACACCTATAGGGTTACACATCAGATTTATAGATAAAACCCATTAAAAATGACGTAAATACCTCTGTACCGTACATGAATTCAATAACCCCGTGAAAAATGACATAAATACGCTCGCTCATTTCGTTGCCTCGCTCTGTTCCGCTCCAGCATCTATCACTTATATGATATATGAGTCATATCTAATATGATCATCTAATTTCATTATAGATATATGGTTCAAAATATGAATAATTTTTCCAAACATAGATAACAAAATATACAAAATCTTTAATCTTGAATATATAATGAGAGGAGAAATAGAAGGTTTGGCTTATAACTTTATCATGTAGAATTATTACTCGCTAATCATTATTATATTGGATGAAAAGGGTGCTCAGAATAGAAAGAGTTAAGCAAGTCCTTACTCAAATTTTTATTTACATAATGCCCCAGAATGCCTTTAAATATTAAGAATATTTTAGCCTAAATCAAACTTTAAAGTATTATAAAAAAATGAATAAATGTATTATTCAATTCTCGATATCACATAGGAGGTGCAAATGAGCCAAGCTGGCTCGTGATCCGGCTGGTTAACGAGCTCACAAGCTGAGCTAATCCAGTCACGAGCTCGAGCTCCAGCTCAAGCTCGAGCTCATTTATTGCTCGTCCCGGCTCAGCTCATTTACTCACGAGCCGACTCGATTAACTTATCGTTAGTCATTTCAATATACTTCCCAATGAGTTGTCACTGCCACCTCCCCCTTTCTCCTCCAGACAAAATTAAATTTTTAGGTTAAACTCACGCTGAGGAGCCAACTGCTATCAATATGAGTGAAGTTGAGCAATTCGACCCGAGCTCAAAGTTCAGACTCACAATTTGAGAAACGAGCGGAGCTCTCCTGCTCCTTTCCCGCAACCCCAAAATGGAATCCCCCCTCCCGCTTTCCATATCCCGCCACTCCAAACAAAAAACTGGATTCGATGAACGCCGCCTGTGAGGTTTAGAGCTTCTCTTGTGTGCTCGAGCTGCACATTTATCATCCCCCCACCCTTACAGGTAAACGCCGTTATTCTCTATCTCCACCTCATCTTCTGCGACTCGCTCTCGTTTCCTCTCCCAAGTATCGAGCTTGGAACCCCTCTCTGCTTCATTCGCTCTCTCCTAACTGGGAAATTGGCAAGAAGCAAAGTGGCTCTCCTCTCCGATCAAATCTCCGCCCCCAATCTCCTCTGCTAGTTTTTTTTTTTGGGCGCATATTAGGGTTTCTGATGTTTCTTTCTGATCAAAACTTGGAATCCTACCGAGAACTTTAGGTGAGAAGAAGATTATAAAACTGTGCCAAATGCCGAGCGTGAAGCGGGGCGAGATTGAAATTGGTGGCGAGGAGGACGGCGATGGGGCTATAAGGAGCCGTCGCAAGAACCGGAAAGTGGATATCTTCTTTCCAGTTTGTAGCGGCATTGTGGAAGAATCAACAAACTGTAAAAAAGGGAATTCTGGCGATAAAAGAGACATTTTTATCGCCTCCGCGGAATCTAATTCCCTAGCATTGATCAGGGAAGAGGACTACCATAGTGCTTGCAGAAACTTTCGTGTTAAGAAGTACTCTGCCTCGCGAAGGGCTCTCACTTGTTTTGTGGGGGTGGGAGATCCTGCGAGTTTTTATTCTGAGGCAGTCTGTAAGGAGGCCAATTTTCGTAAGGAGATAGCTGAAAGACGGAAAGATTACTTTTTCCCAGAGGATTTTGGTTTAGGGGATGTGGTTTGGGCGAAATCAGGGAAGAAGTATCCTGCATGGCCTGCTGTTGTCATTAATCCAATGCAGCAAGCTCCAGCTATGGTGCTCAATTCCTGCATTCCCGGAGCTCTTTGTGTGATGTTTTTTGGGTTCTCTGGAAATGGAAGAGAAAGGGTACTTCTTTTTGTCTCTACGTGAATTATAATTATTGATTTGATGTATTTCTTTTTATTTTGCTTTTCATGGGCAGGACTATGGCTGGGTGAAACAAGGGATGCTATTTCCATTCATAGATTATTTGGATAAGTTAGTAACTTATGCTCCGAAACCATGAAATTTTCTATTTTTAGTAGTTTTCGTTTCCAACTTTCAGTTCTTTTTTGTCTCAGGTTTCAAGGGCAGACTCAGCTCTACAAGAGCAAACCCAGTGATTTCCGGATGGCTATTGAGGAAGCCTTCTTAGCTGAGCATGCTTTTGTAGGAACTGAAGTTGATGGAATGAGTATGATTGGGCAAGTGGCGTACAATCAATCTGTTCTTAGTGGGATCCAAGAAGCTACTGGTTCAAACCATGACTTGGAATGTGATTCAGAAATACAGGCAAGATGATTGCATGCAGTAGCTTTGTTTTGAGGGGGCATTTACATACATACCACTCAATTCCTATGTATTTTCATATCTAACACCTAATTAAACTTTACTTTTTTACTTTTATATTACCCAAATCTTTCATGTCATATAAAAAATACCACTATTTTAACTTTCAAAGGTGAAATACACCTTTTTAGGTATAGGTATCGTGGTATATATGCAAAAACTTAAGTTTAGGTGTTAGATATATAAATCCGAAGGAATTGAGTTGATGCATGTAAATCTTCTTTCTTTTTATTTATTATAAGAGCAACTGATATCATACAGCTATAATTCTGTGGATTGGAGTAATATGTGAAGTAACCAGTTATCCAGCAAGATTAAGTTTTTAAAACCTAAAATTTTGTAATTTAGTTGGCTGAAATTAAGTATTTACAGCTTATTTTTTATATTGGTTGTGGAGCTTCAGTAGAATGTTTGGCCTTCGGTTTTGATCATTTGTTTTGTTATTTTAATATTTTCAGAATAAATTTATGAACTTAATCAATACAATAGCACAATGCAATTATAAACGTAAAATATAACAATTTATATTTTTAGATTTTCAACTGTCAAGTTTATGATTCTAGTATTTTTGGGCTTGGACTGAATAGCTAGCGGTTTGACATATGTGATGCAACATAAATTATGAGAAAACTTTTGGGGGAACAATGACGGTAGTGGAGGGATTGGGCTGATAGCATTTTGAGGCCATGTCATATTAGTTCACTCTCTTTTTGTACTTATTTCTTAGACATAGTGAATTTAACTCCTAGACTAGTGGTTTCTTACCATTTAGGATATTCCGAGTAATTTTTGGCATTGTTTGGTAGCATATTATTAATAGGATTTAGTGATGTATTTAGCTTGAATTCAACCAAACACCAAAAAATTAAATATCAAATCCAACACTCCGTTAAATTGAATTTTCTCGCATTCTGTTTGTTTTTCCTTACGTACCGTCTTTTTTCTCAACGTAAATCCAAATTTATTAAATCCTATTGCGAGGCAAATTTATTCCAACATCGTTCGCAAACTCTGCCGTCGAAGATAAATTTGGATTTATTGATTTGATAAATCCTACTTGCTGTAAAATTTAAGTTACAGCCAAATAACGTCTTAGTGTTCCTGGATTTATGTTTTGTGGCCTATTATTTGTCATTATTATTTCAATCTGGTATTAGGGAGCGAATTCATATTTGGTTTTGATGATTGCAGCCATGAAATGCGATATTTCCACAATTGGATTGCAACATCATATTTATGTTATGGCTGGTCAAGATGCGGGCTGTAATTGAATGGATAGATTTGGATAATTTGCTGTTATTATTTGAAAAGATGACTTCAAGTTGGTCACTAGAGGAAAAGCAATGCAAAAATAAGAAGCTCAATTCTAAATTCATTTTCATCTATTAAATCAAAATTGTGGGGTGTTTGTAAAGGAGAAAATAGTTGCTGCGTTGTGGTTGAAGTTGGAGCAACCAATAGTCCAACCTGTAACAGCTAAAGAATTAACTATATTCTCGCCTTTTGATAAAATACATGTCTAGAAGATCAACTAATCGTCTTTAAGGAATCATTTTTTATTTGAAAACCATGAAGGCTTAGTACGATGAAGAAGATTTAGGGTTCTTAATATTTATGTAGCTTTCTCACATTCATTCTGGGACTCTATTTTCTATAATTTAGTGCTCTTACTTGAATGAATTTTATGAGGCTCTATTTTTTAAGAAGTTGAAACATCTTATAATTGGATATGAAGCTCAGGCAGAAAGCTTTTTGGCTCGAGAGCAAACTTAAGAGAAGAATTTTGATGCTGAAGGGAAGGTCAAAAATCTAATATTAGGAGAAATTTTATAAAAACTACAAGAAGAAGAGGGATATATCAAATTTGAATGCTAAAAGCTGTAGTATAAGGAGAAGGCTAATGATAATTAAAAGTGAAAACAACCAAAAAATTCTTGTAAAGCCTATGTTGTGAAAGATCATAGTCATGGAGAACTCTTTAGTTGCTTATAATGGTGACTTCAAATATTTTGAGGATTAGATTTTTTATTCTGGTTACACATTTATATGTGCCCTCGTAGTGTCTAGTTTTCACTATATGAAATGGTGACTACAGGGTGATGTTTTGTTGTGATATGAAAGTTTGAGTGTTCTTTTTGAAGCAAAAGATTTGTATTTTGGTCACATTCAAAGAATGGAATATTATAATTAAGAAGTTGAAATGGAAGCAAATTAATCATTTTTGCACTGAAATGGCTTTAAGTTTTATTCTGATGAGTTTAGTACTTTTTGCAAGGAAGAAGGGATTGCGACATTTAACAATTCATCATGCGAGAATGGTGTGGCAAAGAAAAGGAAGAAGGCTGATGGAGAAATTATGTTGCATGCCTTCTAATTTTCGGTTTTCTGAGTCTTTCTTGGGTTGAAGCAGCATCCACAGTTTATTTATTTGTTATTCATTCTCCTTCAGCTATTATTGGCAATAGACTACAAGAGATATGGCCTGGTACTCATACAAATTGTACGACATTCAAGATATTTGGATGTCTTGTTTATGCTTATGTTGATAATGGCAAGCTGGAACTTAGATCTATGAAGGTTATTTTTCTTAACTATATGAAGGTTATTTTTCTTAACTATATGAAGGTTATTTTTCTTAACTATATGTCAGAGGTTAAGATATTTAAGTTATATTGTAAAAGAAAGTGGAATATCATAATCAATAGAAAATTTAGCTTTGATGAAGCTGCCATGCTTTATGATTAACCTCCTAAAGCTACTTGTGCGGTATATGAATAAAAATCAATCATGTAGCTGGCGTTTCAGATTGGGTTAAAATCTATACCAAGGTCTACATCTTTGTCTAACTTAGAGGTATAGAATAACATTACTCCAGCAGCAGTAGCAACACCAGCACCCACAATATTTTCTGTTGCAAAAAATAGTCCTATCAGAGAAATTAGAGCTCCTCAGAGGCGCGAACAAGTTGGTTTTGTTACTTATGCCTCGATTCTGGTTGAAGGTTTTGAACCCAGTCCAAGGCAATTAGTTTTAATAATTTTATCAGATTGATGATTACCATACAAGAGATAAAATCTCTATATAAGAATGACACATGGGACATAGTGAGGCTGGCTAAGAATAAGAATGTTGTTTGTTGTAAATGTGTGTTCAAATGAAAGTGAAAAACTCCACGAGTTGAAGAACATATGTACAAGGCATGTCTTATTGCAAAGGATTACAATCAAGTTCCAAGTGTAGACTTTACACGCGTTTTTCTCCAATTGTGAAGTATATTTGAATTCGAGCTTTATTTGGTATTATAGTTATACATGATTTTGAGCTTGAATAGTTGGATGCGAATGCAATATTCTTACATGGAGAATATGAGGATGACATTTGCTTGTATCAACTAGAAGGTTTTATAGCATTTGGAATGGAATGCTACATGTTCTTGTGAAAAAAATTTTTTCTGGCCTGAAATAGTCTCCCAAAGTTTTGGCTGAGTTTGATTTGCACATTGTTAGTCTCTTTGTGTTACCTTGCATTTGCTTAGGTTGACATTGGTGTTGTCTTTTCTTAGTGCAAATTTGTTCTCTCTGATTCTATTTATATTTAAGGAAGCCATCTAAAAGCAAAATAACCGTATTTAGTATGATAATACGAGAATTTCATTTCGAAAAATTTTCGAAGTAAATAGCAGTTTCCCTTGCTTGAACTTCATTTTGCCATTTTACTACTAATTTTTCATCTTACACTTAGCTTCTTGATCACTGCAATTCGTTTTTTTTCCCTTAATATGCTGAGATGTTCGGTTTACAAGATAACGTTTTTCATTTTAGAGCAAGGACAAATTGGGACCTCGATGTAAAAGTTGTGGATTGATTCTTCAATCCAAAAGCACAAAGAAGATGAAGCTGATGTCTGAACAATTGGTCTGTCGGCACTGCGCGAAGGTATTAAACACTTTTTCATTGACCTAATTAAGGAAATCCCAAGAATATCAATGTTGAGAAAAGACGTGTTGCAATTATCTTCTCAAGTTCTAAATATTTAGGAAGATTTACATACATACCACTCAAGTCTTATGTATTTACATATCTGGCACCTAAACTTTAATTTTTAAATATATGTCCCCTTGTGCATGAAAAGTGTATTTCGCTTTTTAAACAGTCAAATAGTGGTATTTTTGATGCGATAATAAAGATTTGGGTGGTATAAATGTAAAAATAATTGTTTAGCTGTTAGATATGTAAAAATAAAAGAATTGGGTGGTATATATGTAAACATCCCTTTATTTTATGCTGTCACTCACAATTTTGCAGTTGTTGAGGTCAAAACAATATTGTGGCATATGCAAGAAGATTTGGCATCACACGGATGGTGGTAGTTGGGTAAGTTGAATTACTTGGAAGTCGTTTTAGATTACCTTTTTTTTTTCTTTTTATTTTTCATTTTAATTTATTATGTTTATGTTTTGATTTGAGATAAAACATGCTCAGTTGTGATTGTTTTTTTTTTAAATATTTAAACTATCTAAAAGTTGTTTTTTAGTGTTTTAAAAAATAAGTTGATTTATATTAAAAAAAAGCAAAAACTACGCTAAAAAACATGTTTTTTTTACAAATAAAGACAATAATAATAATAATAAAATGAAGATTTACATACTACTCAATTCCTATGTATCTAAGCTTTAACTTTTACCCACACTACCATCTTACCTATGCATGAGAAGGTCTAATTCAGTTTTTAGAAGTTAAAATTATCATAATTTCGATTTAATATGAGTGATTTGAATGATATAAATGTAAAATGTAAAGTTTAGGTGCTAGATATGTAAATACATACAGATGGAGTGGTATGTATGTAAATGTACCAAAATAAATTTGGTCTCAAGTAGGCCCTTTTTGTCAAAATGGTTTTATCTTTTTTCCTCATAGTAATACCATTGCAAATTCTTAAATCTTTTATCTGAAGTATTCCATAAATTATAGGTTTGTTGCGACGGATGCCAAATTTGGGTTCATGCGGAATGTGACAAAATAAGCATGAATCTTAAGGTTAGCTTGAATTCACCTTGTCCATATTAATTTATCTTTGGGATTACTATGTCCATCATACTTTGTATGTGCTCGATTCTAATAATATATCTTCACATTTCGAAGGATTTTGAAAACACCGACTACTATTGTCCGGAATGCAAGCCAAAATTTATTGTCCAATCAACAAATGTGAAGAAGTCCTCTCGTGTCAGGTAATTATCCAGTCTTTGCCTTTTTTCGATATGATAATTGTAGGTTAGTTTTTGTACCAATTCATTATAGTATTAGACTAATGTTTCCTCTCTTTGTAACAGTGATAGAGACAATTTGCAAGAGACTAAACCCGGCGAGATAGATGTAGTTTGCTGCGGTGTGAATGGAACATACTTCATTGAGCAGCACATGTGAGCATCAACTCATCATGAAACTAATCTTAAACATCAGGGAAATTTACTCCCAATTCTTATGTCTTTACATATCTCACACCTAAACTTTTATACTTACATACATAACACTTTGATGTTTTAAACCTATGCATGAAAAAGCTGTATTTCACTTTTAAAAAGTGGTATTAGTGCTATTTTAGATGTGATATTAAAGATTTGAGTGCTATGTGTAAATATGAAAGTTTAGATACATTAGAATTGTGTACTATGTATCTAAATGCTCCTAAAATTTATTATTATTCATCTTTGATTTCATCACATTTGCTAAAATTTCTTCTGGATGTATTCCTTTTAATAGTAGCCATAATCCTACTTGCATATGGCATGTAGTGTGGAATATCAAAAGGCCTTCTTTCTTCTTGCACAATTTCATTGTCTTGTTTCTAAAAATTGGATTTTTATCTTTCTAATGGGTTGGATTTTTATCTTGTTTCTAAAAATTGGATTTTTACCTTTCCACATAGCGAGAAAGTTTTTTGCTGAGAAAAGTGCTAAAATGATCCCCTTGAGTCTTTGTAGGGTGGTCATTTTAGTCCCAAACTCTATAAGAGTGTCAATCTAGTCCCCAAATTTCTTTAATAGGCTTTGAAATAATTTTTTGTGGGAACTAGTTTGACACTTTTATAGATTCTGGGACTAAAATAGCCCTCATGTAAGTAGTCAAGGGACTATTTTGATACTTTACTAGTTGTTTATCTGTTTTGAATGTAAGTTTGTTTGGCTTAGAAATCAGCTTGCTAAATTGATAAATTTCTAGTTCTTCCATCATAATTACATGCAAATTCAGTTTTAAAAATACATTCAGAAAAGTAGAAGAAACGCACTTATACTGTCATTGAATGTACAAAACCTTGCGCTGGCATTGAAAAAAAAAACTAATTATCACATGTTACGTAGCAATTACAGCTTTGATTAAGAAAGGTTTGGATCTAGATTTTAACTAAAATTTTGATTTAGTTGGGCTAATCTTTGAACCTAGACTATAACTTAATAAATCAGTTGACACCTGAATATGACCTTCCAAACTAATTATGACATGGCAATTGCAATTACAGCCCAATCATAATGTGCCAACATTATCTGCCAATAAATAAAAATGATCTGACTAGGCCCTTTTATAAGCATTTTGGGTCATGATTGCTTGCCCTTTGTTTTTCAGATCACATTTGGTCAGTTTCATTACTGATTCATGAAATTTTTTTAACTTAGTTGGATAATAATTGGATTGGATGGTAAAAAAGCAGAATTACACACTCCTTTTGAACCTGAATTTTCCCTTTTTTTTTTGAACCATTTACTCGTATCCATGTAACAAATTGCAAACTTTTTAATTCTTGAATTTTAATCCAGTAGTTTTGTTTAATGTTCATGACAAATTGAATTAGTCTCACAAGGTGGCTTGTAGGTCCTCTATCATTGGTTTCTTGCTAATTAAAAAATTGATGTTGAGTTATTATGTGATCAGTCAAAGTTAGAGATTTCAAATTAAGAAATTGAAAGTGACCTTTATAGCTGTGTTTACGTATGTTTTAAGGGTTCATTTGGTTGTCTGCATTACAAGTGTAATGTAACCAGATGTAAAGAGTTTTGAAATGTGTGTTTGGTTGGATGCAAATGAAATAATATAAAATTTTAGTGAATTTTAAACTGGCCATTTAGTCTATACTTGTTTTAATTAGAAATTGGTCGATTTCCAAATTCAACCCCCCACTTTTTCACCATCACCATTGGATTTTACATTGGTTTCATTTTATGTCATTCCAAACACTTAAATAGTAATATCCACGTTTGTTTTACAGTTAATCAAACTTCAAAACATTTCAAATGTAATACATTTTAATTTCATTGTTTTTAATTACACAGTATTCCTTTTTTAGCAAACCAAACAACCTCTAAATTAAAAGGGAATGTTACATACCTAGCACATAATTTTTATGTATTTACATATCTCACACCATCACTTTGATACGTTAAACCTATGAATGAAAAGGTGTGCTTCCCTTTTAAAAAGTGTTAATCGTATTATTTTTTATTTGATATTAAAGATTTGAGTGCTATGTGAAATATGAATTCTGCAGGAGATATGTAAAAACATTGCCCCAAATTAAATGCTCTTATGGACAGGAATCCTTGTAGCCTATTCATGTTTCACTTTTCAGATGTTGATTAATGTTTGAATGCCCTGTAATCATATAAATGACATTTCCTTTTCGTAGGGTATTATGCCATTGTCCTTCTTGCAAGCTTCAGAAGCTAACACCGAGTGAGTGGGAGCGGCATATTGGCTGCAGAAGCAAGAAGTGGAAGAGTAGTGTCAAAGTTAAAAGTACAATGCTGGCACTCGGAAAATGGGTACGTCCTCGAAGAGCAACACATATTATTTTGTTTGCATTCTCTAGACATTATTGTCTTTTTCCATATCCGAGAATTCCTCGTGTTTAGCTATTTTTATGGATATTGCAATAGCTCTTTAATGGTTGAATCTCCAGATTTGTTGCTCATTCTTATGTTGCTCTACAGTTGGAGCAGTATGCGTCGCAATTCCCAAATCATGCCAATTACATGTCTTCAAAACCGAGAAAAGAAAAATTGCTTGCTTGTTTGCAAGGTAAAAAGCTTATATTGATAGTATCAACAATATTTCTCCACTTCTATTATGGATATTGACACATCATGAGATCATATGGTTTTGATTTCGATTCATCAGAAGAATATGAGCCAGTGTGTGCTAAATGGACGACAGAGCGATGCGCAATATGTAGATGGGTTGAGGATTGGGATTACAATAAGATTATTATCTGTAATAGGTAATTTTGCAGTTTTCTGTTCGCATCTAAGATATTCAGCAGCATTTGTTCCTTTTTTATTGTTATAATTCCCAGATGTCAAGTAGCTGTTCACCAAGAATGCTATGGAGCAAAGAGCATTCGAGATTTCACATCTTGGGTGTGCAGAGCATGCGAAAAACCACAATTTAAACGAGAGTGTTGCCTTTGCCCGGTGAAAGGTACTTAGATGGCTCTTGATTATTGTTGACGGGAAAGAGGCTTTTTTTATTTTATTAAATATAGAACCCCTTTATTTATTATATTACAAATCAGGACAATATGTCAATGTACAAAAACATGAAAATACTTTACTAACTATATATAGAGTATTTTCCTAAAATGATATTTTCTATTTTAACATTTTCCCGCAAGCTCGGGTGTATTCAATTTTAAGGGCTCGTTTGATCACGCTGTAATCCACTGTTCCGGTTGAGAGAACGCCCACAAAACGCTCGACCGCCTTTTGGTACAACGATGTTGCCGAACGTCCGTTGAATGAAACACCATTTTATCCTTGTTTCAGATCGCGGCTCTGGCTTTCTGTTCCACTGGATTCTGCTGTTTCGCAAGTTAACATGTCCAAAATGGCTTTGAGGATCTCCACTATCGAACACTCTTCAGACGAAATGGAGAGGGTGGCGAAGGCAGTAAAATTCCACAAAAGCAGGCTCCAGAGAGGGCGGGAGAGGGAACAGAGAGGTCGACGATGGCGGCGGTGTTAGCGACAGCTGCAGGGATGGCGGCGGCAGTAGAAAGTTTTCAAGGGGCTGGCGAGGAGTCTGAAGGACTGGTGGAAGGAGAATGTCATATTTTTTTTTTTTTTTTTTACATCTGTTTAACAGGGATATTTCATATTTAATATTCTAAACGCTGCATTTAAGAATATAAACAAAATAATTCAAATAGATTCTTAGTTTGAATGATTGAAACTTTATAACGCCTTGTATGTTAAAGCTCCTTTTAAAAGGACTTTTATGAAAGGCGGAGCTCTCTCAAACGGAGCCCAAGTCAAAATAGTTTTATTTTTGATGTGATATGAAAAATTTGGGTGGGATAAATGAAAAAAATAAAGTTTAGGTTTTAGATATGTAAATACATAGGAATTAGGTGGTGTGAATGTAAATGACCCTTATTATTTCTTATTGACCTAGGTATATTGTCCTATATTAGTTGACGTTATCAGAACCTAAGCCTCTCTAAATCATTTTGTTTGACTGAATTTGGTTTTCTAATTTTTTTAACACATGCATTTCACTTTCAAGCTAAAATTTTTAGAAATTCATGATTTTTTTTTTTGTAATATGTTTTGCTAGGTGGTGCTTTGAAGCCGACTGATATCGAGGAACTTTGGGTTCATGTTACGTGTGCATGGTTTCAACCCGAAGTCTCTTTCTTGAGCGACGAAAAGATGGAGCCTGCCGTCGGTATATTGAATGTCCCATTACAGTCCTTGTCGAAGGTCAACTCTCGAAACAGCACCAAGAACTAAGATTAGATGGTTTATACATATTGATTTTTAAAATCAACCAAGTTACTGGTCAATGTTTTCATGTTTTCGTGCTGTTTCAGACGTGTTCGATATGTAAGCAGATGCATGGTTCGTGCACACAATGCTACCGATGTTCCACTCACTATCATGCAATGTGTGCGTCGAGAGCAGGATATCGCATGGAGGTATGACAACAAACTTGTAATATATTACCCAATTCTTATAAATTTATATTTCTAAAGCCAAATATTTAGTTTTTACATTTATAGCACTTCATTTTCATATCACATCAAAATTACCACTATTTTAACTTTTCAAAAGTGATATACACCTTTTCATGCTTAGGTAACGTGGCATGTATGAAAAAAATTGAAGTTTAGATATTAGATATGTAAATACATAGGAATTGAGTGTTTGTATATAAATCTTCCTAATTATTTTATTCTATTATATTATATGCTATTAGAATGCTTTTGTTATACTTATTGTGGAGCTTATATGTCTCTTGGATTATTCAGACAGGTAATTAGTTGCTTAATAATTATAGGATGTCAGTTCATCTTTAGTTCCCATATTTAGTTTACTACTATATAATGATCATTAAAGTTTGCATGAATGTAATCTAGAATGTTATATCTATATACTGTATTTTGAGCCATAATTAGAAAGTATAATGCTGTTATTAAAGCTCTAAATAAAGAGAGAGCTTCTTTTCAGAATGTGGCTTTTTCAAAAGACATATAATGCCATGTAAAAAGGGACAATTCACATTTATTTCATTGGATAATTACATACAAACCACCTGAAACATTGATATTTATAAATTAACCACACAGGCGATTTTTTTTTAACTACTGAACTGACGTATTTATGCGTACCGCGATCAAACTATTGAGAATTTGATAAAAATGAAAAATATGGGTTGGGGTTTTATTATGACTTCTGATATTTGAGTGAGAATTTGAAAAATGGATGAAAGTAGGTGTTTGATTTGTAAATAGCAAGTTTTAGGTGGTCTGTATGTAATCGCCCAACATGCATGCTATGAGGTATGCCATAACTGATTTGACATTAATATAAGGCATTAAAAGTTTAATTCGGTGTTGATATTTAGAAAATAGAGAGGCCCAGAAAAATAGAACCTTTTATACAAAATCTGTGCTTACTTGTATCTATGTAATCTGAATTTGCACATATCAAATCTTAAATCTAACTTTAATATTGTAATTTTAAATTGATTTCAAAATATTCAACTATATATTTAATAACAGTTTAAACAATTTTTTGGTTAAATTTGACTTTGATTATATATTTCTTAAATTCTATTTAATTGCAACAACTTTGAGGAAAGAATCTTTCAACGACTTTGATTCATAATTCATGAATTTACTTATAAACCATGAAACTCTTATTGATATGAATAAAGTTTTATGATTGAATTGATATCTAATCTAAATCTATAGTACTAATCTTAATTCTATTACCTAATTTTAAATAAACGCAATTTTAACACTTATATAAATTGAAATTAAATGATTTTAATAGTTCAAAATTTATAATATTTTGGAGGTATTCTTCTTGTGTTATACTAAGTCTTTTGGGATCAATAATGTCATATTTTATACTTTAACATTAAAAGATCCAAAATTAGCTACTAATTTATAAAATTTAAACTAATTTAAACAAATATCTAAGGTCGACGAGTCTAACTTTAACCATATTTATAGAACTCAAGTAATGAATACATGTATAATCTGATAAGCACTTTATAATCTAGTATGGTTACAATAGTCAACAAATTGATGGTTAGTAGAGATCCCATGGATTAAGGAGGTGCACCTGAAAGAGGAAGTGAAGAGGGCGGATGTAATAATTGTAATAACAACATCAACAACAACAACAAACAAGCCTTTGTCCCACTAAGTGGGGCCGTCAATATGAATTTTTTTTCTCCATTGTGTCCTATTTATTGTCATCTTTTCATTTAATTCTAATAAATTAAGATCTTTTTTTATAGAATATGCCCAAGTCTTTTTAGGTCTACCTCTGCCTTTCCTAACATAAGTCGAATCTTAAACATCTACTCTTTTAATCGGATCATCAGATGATCGACGTTTAATGTGACCAAACCGCCTAAGACGATTCTCTATAATCTTGTTTGCCATTGGAGCTACACCTACCATTTCACGTATAAATTCATTTCACATCTTGTCTCTTGAGTGTCAAGCCACTCATCCACCTAAGCATTTTCGTTTCAGCTACACTTAACTTAGTCTTATGCTTCTTTTTTGAAGGCCAAAATTCTTCGCCATTAATCATTGCAGGTCTTACCACCATCTTATGTAATTTTTCTTTAATTTTAAATGATATTTTTTTATCACATGCATTCCTCTACTTCAACCAACCAACTTGAATTCTACTAATAACTTCCACATCTATCACCATCACTTTGAACAATAGACCCGAGATATCTAAAATGTTAACACCTTTTAATGATTTGATTACCCATAGTTTCACCTCGTCCACTAGGTATACTACTACTAAAATTATATTTCATGTATTCAATTTTAAATCTACTCAAACGAAGAACTTTAGGCTTTAATGTTGACCTCCATAATTCAAGTTTTTTCTAAATTCTTTCTCTAGTTTTATCCACAAGAAGGATATCATCAACAAAAAAGTAATTAATATGTCGGTTTGAAATAACTGTTGAGACGAGTCCGCCATTAGGGGATGAAGGGGGACAAATTGGATTCATTCATTCATATTAGAAATAGAGAGTGCGAGAGTGGTAGAGGATGAGGAGGAAGAAGAAGAAGAAGAAAAAGTTACTCTGTGAAGAAGGGGTTGCCTGCTTCTCTTACTAGAGATTCAACGCCCTTGACAAAAGTTGACGACGAGGGCTTTGTGTGTGAATAAGAAGATGAGCGTCATTCGTGGGAGTCGAGCAACGACGCATGTAGGAGGTGAAATTGATGTCATAGTTGTAGCCATAGGGTTTTAACTGTCGGTGAAGCGAAGCTGGGTGTAGCTCCTATGTGAAGGAGAAGAGAGAGAGCAGTGCTTTTGTGTGCGTGGGAGGAGCCTCGTTTGCGGGATGCTGGGATCAAAACGAATTGAGGACCTTGTGCAGGTTCGAATAGAGGGAGGAGCTTTTGTGTGCAACTTATGCAAGAGACAATGAATTGAGCTTTAAGAAAGAAGGAAGGAAATTTCATGTAGGAGGAGGTGAAACCGAGCATATAAGGGAAAGGGTTAATATTTAATTTGATTAAATAAATGTTATTCACTTATACTAAATTTATAAATTAATATTAGTGAATATGAGCTAGTAAGTAGTTGAGTTAAAGGACAAGGGAAATCAAGGTTTGTGCATTAATGAGGCGATGTTCCAGTACATATCAGTTTTTATTTGAGGTAATCAATTAATTGAAAATTTTGTTAATAAGGTTGTGTTTTGAACCAGGTCGCTTTGTGTGTGAGTTCGAGCAAGATAGAGGTGAACGATTCCATTGAATGAAAGAAAAGGTATGATGAGGGTTTTATTAAATTTTCTAAATAATTAGTAAGTTATGTTAAATGTTAATTGTAGGTTTTATTAAATCAAGGCATGAAGACGTTTTGATTCTAAGGATTTGTGAATTTGGATTTGGAATTTTGCAAGAGAAGATGAAAAACAATGAAGGTTAGAATTTTCATAATTAGGTTAAGGTAATGTTTAAATTAAATTGAAGTTATAATTAAGTATTAAATATTATTTTATAAATCAATTTCAAGAATTAAATATAAGAAACACAAGTTAAAGAATCTAATAGGATCATGTCATAAAGAGAAATCAATGTGTGTAATTCACACTTTTTTGTATTAAATTAATTTCTTTTATGCTTTAAAATTTTTTCATTTGTTACACATTAACAACACTCTCATAACCAAATGAAAATAAGTGAAAACTATCTGCACGTTTATGGTTTTCATTTTTTAATTTGTGCTGTATTAAATAAAGATTTAAATGAATTTAATTATGAGAATAAATGAAATATAAGTTAAATAAAAGATAAATAATTAAGTTTATCACACGTCACCTCCTATGGTACTTACAGTAGATACTATTGTACTCGTGTATATTAAAGAAAAATGAAATGAAAATGGTTGTCTGTATGGTACAAAATGGAAAAGGAAATAAAAATGATTGTGCCTTTATGTTATAAATTGTGAAAGGTTTTGATGATGCTGCTGAGATGGCTTCTAAAAGTTAAAAAAATAATTAAAAAAAATAAAATTATTAAAAGAAATTGAAAACACAATTGATATGATATTTAAATTCAATTTTATAAAAAAATGAAAAAGACAAGTTATTTTATGATTAACATATTTCTTTGAACATTCATGTTAAGACATTTACATAAAAATTTAATGCATAGTAAAATACTTATTATTCTTCATGTTTCTTAAAACATAGCATGCTTAACTATAATTTTTAAGAAAATCTTTTTAAACTGATATGATTGATAGAAGATAATTTGTTTAAATGGAAAGACACTCTGTTGGTGATAGGTAGCATTTTGTATTTTTTTCTTGTCATTTTTATTGTACAATTTGTGTTATTGCATCACTAGATGATTATATGTATATGTTAGAGCAATAGTTATATATGTATTGTGGACTTAGTGAATTTCTTGTTTGTTAATGTTATTGTGGACTAATGTTAATATTTAGAAATGTTTTTCATCATCCGACTATCCGTATCTGTCTTGGTTAATTTTAAGTTCTAGCGCTTCATTGTGACGATAGAAGCTTTGACTTGTTTGGGTATTTCACTGCCAGACATTATGATCCATATTAAAAAAAAAAAAACACATTGAACTTATGATGATCCAATCACAAAACTAGGATTAATTCATCAAAATTATTAGAATTATTACGCTAATTATTGATGCTGTTATTATTTGCTTTTTTTATTCCTTTATTTTCGTTTCCATATCAATGTCTATTTCCGAATTGTGTTTCCTTTATTTGGATATTGTAATATGTATTTATACCTCTCTTTCTATCAATAAAGGTATGCAACCCTATTCTCTAAAATTTGACATGGTATCAGAACCCTAGGACTAGCCGCCGGTCACCCGCAGGATTTCTGTTGTCGATCCTTTAGTGGGCCGCCGATCCCCACAGGTCCTTCGACTCTATTCTTTCCTTGCTTTCAGATCTTCTCACTGGCTTTATTTCTTCCTTGTGGCTGATGGCCCATAGGAATACTTTCTAGAAACCTCTGCCGATCCTTTAGTGTGCCGCTAGCCGCCGCCGATCCCAGCAGGAACCTTTGCTGCCAGCAGATTTTTTTCTCTAGTTTTCCTAGGCCCTTCCAGTCGCCAACTCTTCTCCAATTTGCTATCTGAACTTGCAAATAAGCCCAAAGAACACACATGACATAAAGTAAACAAAATAGTTAAATATAGTGACCAAGAAGCATGAAATAAAGGTAACATATTACCTTGAAAATTTTGAAAGCAAGAAAACATATTCATAATGCGACCAATCATCAAGGAAAAACTTAGAATGGATTGGATAAATGAATAATAAACAAAGGAAGAAATACTATCCTCATAGCTTGAACATTTGGAGGAGTAAAGACAAACTTCTTTATATAAAAGTTTAGCTCACATTAAGCCGAATTCCTCATATCTCACCAGAGAAGGATTTTCTGCATATTTATGTATATATCAACGTATAGTGTGCCTTTCTTAGTCATGTTTTTAAGATACATTCTAAAATTCCTTTTTTTTTTGCTATAGATTGTATTTTTTTCTTTTTTTCTTTTTTCTTTTTCTTTTGGATATAAAGTAACTCTTTAGATTTGTGATTTTTGCAGGTTTATCCTATATTCAGTTGTGGATGCCTTATGCATTAGATTAAAGTTTATGAATTGTTTTTTAGTCTAGTCCTTTAAGACGAGAATCGAAGTTGTTCTCTTATTGTTTTTGCAGTTACATTGCATTGTGAAAAGTGACAAACAAATAACAAAAATGGTCTCATATTGCGCGCTACACAGGTATTCCTGTTTTATGTTGCTTTCTTAATTTTAAGTTATATTTTCTAATCTGCTCTGTTCTTCTTTTATGCCAGTCAGCATTGCTACTTGTTTTAGATTTGGGGCATTCACATGCATACCACCCAACTCTTATGTATTTACATATTTAACAATTATAATTTTATTTTTATAATTACACTACCCAAATCTTTCCATACCACATAAAAAATACCACCATTTTAGTTTTAAATTTGTGAAATATGTAAGGTTGGTATGTATGTAAAAATTGAAGTTTAGGTGTAAGTAATGTAAATAGACAAGATTTTAGTGGTATGTATGTCAATCTTCCTTTTGATTTTTAGCGGTGCAGGTGAACTTTTCATGTCATTTAGACTATTTGCAAAAATTGTTGAAATTCCTTTTGTTCATCAACTTTGGCTTACTGTTTGAAGAATTTAATTATTCTATTTAATTATATTTTCATATTTGCAACTTTAATCAGAGTTGGAAAAGCTGAGATTTAATTTTAATTAACGCAGTATTCCGGATGTTGATAATGTTTTAATCATACAGACTCCTTTGGGAGTCTTCTCTAGTAAAAGTTTACTCCATAAAAAAGAGAAGGAAAATGGTCACAAATTGATTCGCGAAGTTGCTAGTGATGATGTGGAGATGACAACTCTTATTTCTGAAACATCTTCTGCCGCAAGGTGTCGAATTTATGGCAAGATGGATTCTAAGGTACACCATAGCTAAACTTTATAGGGGCATTTACATCAATAACACAATTCTTGTGTATATACATATCTCACACCTAAACTTTTATAATCTACATACATAGCACACAAATTTTTAATATCACATAAAAAATAACATGATTATCACTTTTCAAAAGTGAAATACACATTTTCATGCATAGTTTTAAAACACCAAATTGATATGTATGTAAATATATAAGTTTTGGAATGAGATATGTAAAATACATATGAATTGTGTGCTAGGTATGTAAATTTCCCAACTTTATAAAGGCATATCATGAAATTTATGTTTTGAATCATTGTCTCTTTGATGGAACAAACTATTTAAAATTATTGAAACAAAATTTGGTGAATGTAAGATGATTGTGCGACTTGATTATTGATTCAAATTACTAATATGTTTATTTGATTGGACTTTGAAATGTTGTTTAACTGTTTTGATTTCATTTTGTTTTGAATGTTCACTTTGTTAGCAATGCTTTTGAATGTTAATGTAGAATGGTTAAGGGTCCTTATAGGAAAGAGACGAGCTTCCGCAAAAATTATGACAAATGAAGTAATTTACTTCACCTGCACAAAACAATACAACCTAAATACATAAAAGATAAACCTAGAATTCAAACTGTAGGTAATCCTCTCCGTAATCCTAAAATTCAAGGTAACAATCACATATGACATAATCGTAAATATATTAAGCTCTATTTATACTCCACAAGAATAACTAACAAATGACTAGATTGCCCTTTTAGTATTGTGTCTAACATAGGTCTTCAAATTGTTTTGTGGGCTAGGTGTCGACGGAGTGGAGTACGAGGCGGGCCGTAGGCTTTAGTCTGACATTACTCCTCTTCCAAAAAGATATACTGTTCTCAAGATGAAAGAGAGACTGTTGTTGGATCAAATTGTATGACTCCCATATGGTGTCACAATCTGACAATTTTTTCTATTTAATCAACACTTCTTTCTAACCTATCGATTCCTAATGCATTTCTTTTAACTCAAGTGGCTCTAAGAGAATTTCCATATCTTCTGTCAAAGTAGAGGGAA
Organism: Phalaenopsis aphrodite; assembly: GCA_003013225.1. NCBI lineage: Eukaryota > Viridiplantae > Streptophyta > Magnoliopsida > Asparagales > Orchidaceae > Phalaenopsis > Phalaenopsis aphrodite. The sequence continues at coordinate 214,802 of NEWO01000563.1, forward strand.
GTGAAGATGAAGGCATATTTCATCAATGACATGTCTCGGTTATGATACATGGAGCTCTGGATGGAGTATTGACGATGATGACAATTTTAAACTATAAACCACCTCCCCAATGCTTTTTGTGTTCTCATAAGAATTAAAATAATGTGTGGAGAGCTTCTCATTTATGTGACCAATATCCTCTGTTGATAGGGCTGGAGTTTAAACACCTTATCTCCTACTGTAAATTGCACACCACTTCGATGTTCGTCAGCTTGTTTCTTCATGAGTCGTGCTTTCAATAAATGTCCCTTCAATTCCTCTAGCATCTCTCAGATCAATCTCCTGATATCGGCTTTGTGCCCTTCGGGGTAGCTGTATGGGTGCACATTGATGGGATAGACTCCCAACCTCAGGGTTATCACAATGCTTGTGTTCCCTCCGAGGAGGCAATCATCGCGACAATTGGAAAACTGTTATAAGAGTTGTTGGGTGTTGTAATCTCTGTCAACTCTGTATGATGCGTCTTTTTCATGTAGGGAACTCGATCAAGAATCTCAGACTTGCATCCTGAATTGCCCTAACCATAGTTTTGAGCGTCACCAAAGTCTTATACAAAATGGGGACACCACGAAGTGCTACTGTCTTGTCTCCCTCCTCAAACTCCATTGTCAAGAGTTTTTAATTCATCTTAAGTCTTCCTTAAGGACTGCAATAATTTCATACCTAATATAATATTAATTTTACTTAAATCCGAGTGAAGAAAGTCTCTACCACCTAAATATTTTGAAGTGTCAAAATCATCCCCTTATAAACAACTCTGCTCTTCTACACTTGTCCCATCCCCATCATAACTTCAATGATTAATGTGTCAACCATCTCAAGCCTCAATTGCTCAACTTCTTGGATGGAGATATAGTTGTCAGTGGCCTCACTATTTACCAACGCCACACGACGTTCTTTGCAATCTATCCTTAAAGTTCCATAGTGTTGTTCGCATGGAGCGGGGGTTGGGTTCCCTACCTCGACCCATATTGATTTCTCTTCTTTCATAAGTGTCGCGCCATAATCTGCTTGTTCGTCTCTTATAGGCTTTTAAATTGCCTTCTGCTTGGATGCTGCTCCGAAAAAAAGCAATGGCTAGACCAAACGTGCGAGGGCTAGGCTTACAAAGGGTAAAGTAATACTTCGGGATGTGCAAAACTGATATTTCAATAGGGGAAAAGGTTAAATTATCCTTCCATATAAGTAAAAATCTGAATTTGAAGAGGGGACAATTGCCCCCTTGGGCCTTCCTGGGTCCACCTTTGAGCAAGAATATATATCACTCAAAAGGAAGGGTTAGGCTTCACACTATTACAAGGAAATTTGCCTTGAGACTTGTCGTCAAGACCAACAGAGCACTCGAAAAATACACATTTAACTTATCACATACCCAAGAATTAAGGAGAGTTAACATTTTATTTAAATATTCAATATTGATTGATTTCCATATTTTTCAGGGGTTCTATTTCTCATCCTTTTCAGAGGTCTGATTGAGCAGCATCTTTCTTCATAAACTTTGTTTAGAATGATAGAATTTTCATTTTTTTCATGATCTTGCAATTGCTCTAAATTAACATCATTGTTGTATATTGCATTGTTGATGGCCTTTTCACTCAAGCTCCTCGTAGATCCTTCTAAACTCGATTTTTGGGGCATTTACATACAATAACGTCCAATTACTATGTATTTACATACCTGACACCTATACTTTACTTTTTTACATTTACACCGCCCAAATCTTACATATCATATAAAAAAAACCACCATTTTAACTTTTAAAAAGTAGAAGCATCTTTTTATGCATAGGTAAGGTTTTATGTTTGTGAAAATTAAAGTTTAGGTGTTAGATATGTAAATACATAGGAATTTAGTGGTATGTATGTAAAGCTTTCATGATTTTTTTTTTAGTGATTTTTAATGTTTTACAGAGCAAGCGGGAAGTGCCTGTTGTTCATTGTCTTGCTGGACTTCGAGTTCATTCTTTGGATGAAATTCAAAGTTTGAATGCTCCTCTGGTGATTCATCTTCTTCAATACATATCATTTAATCTTTTTTTTTTGTTATTATGTTTTTTAATTTTGGTATATATGATGATTATAAAGGGAAGGTCCCTTATTTTGAACAATTCTATCAATGTTAAATAGGAGGAGCCAAAGTCTTTTTCGTCGTTCAGTGAGCGCCTGCACCATCTACAGGCAAGTCTGCCTTTCTTCTTTTTCCTATATAACCCTATGGGCATTTACATACATACCACACATTCCGATGTATTTACATATCTCACACTATTACTTTAATTTTTACATATACAATATTCAAATATTTCATATCATATAAAAGTATTACTTTTTCTAACTTTTGAAAAGTTAAACTCCTTTTTAAGCATAGTTAAAGTTGTATAGGTGTAAAAATCAAACTTTCTGTTAGATATGCAAATACATAAGAATTGTGTGGTATTTATGTAAATCTTCCATAATTTTATAAAGTTTGCATTTTCACACTTTTCCTAATTCAGCTAGCAGAAAACAGTAGGGTCTGTTTTGGTAGATCTGTAATACATGGATGGGGCATGTTCGCAAGAAGGAATATTCAAGAAGGTGAAATGGTGATTTCTGAACCCTAAAATCTTTTACTAATTTATCCTTCACTTGATGTTGCAGTCAACTTTATCCTTTGAAGGTGACTGCCTTTCCTTATGTGATTTTCTTTGTAGAATCTATTGGCTTATTCCATTAAATTGATTAAACAACCAAAAACTCCACCCCTTCAAATCCTTGTTTTCCCTCTTTTTCTTCAGGTCATATTTTGGGCATTTAAATACACAGTACACAACTCTTATGTATTTATATATCTCACACCTAAATTTTCATATTTACACACATAGTACTCAGATCTTTAATATTACGTAAAAAACAGCCTTATTACCACTTTGTTAAACTGAAACATACTTTTTCAAGCTTAGCTTTAAAACACTGAAGTGCTATATATATAAATACAAAAGTTTGTGTAAGATACGCAATTACATAAGAATTATGTGCTACATTTGTAAATTTACCTATATTTTTTAGCTTTGAAAAGTGTATATTTAGATAAGCTGTTTGATATTTTCTTTCTTAAATCACACATCGAGAATAACACAATAGTGCTCCATCATCGGATATTTGGGCTTCATTTAATGTGCTTCAAGGGCTAGTTGTGATGCAATTACTTACTTTTAACATTGCTAAAGTTTTTTAACCTCTTTTCATCCAAAATATTTGTTCGATTAATCAAATATTAAAACAATTTAAATATCAAAATATGGCCTTATGTTCATCATCAGGTCCTTGAATATCGTGGCGAGCAAGTGCGGGGTAGTGTTGCGAATCTACGAGAGGCCCGGTACCGCTCTGAAGGGAAGGATTGCTATGTAAGATATTTTGTCTTTGTAATTTTTGGTTCTTTCATATAGTATAAATCATTCATTAGAACTTGTAATTAGGTTCTATTTGTGTGCATTAATGTGCGAGGAATTTAGACTAGCTTTGCTCACTCCTCTTTTGTGGAAGCAACATATCATGGAGTCAATACTACTCTCCTTCCATTAGTGCTTAGTTAACCAATCTAAGGAGAAAATTTGAAGATTGCAATCATTTAAATCACTGGCTTGGCCTATCTTCTCATGCAATTTTACTATATATTTGGTTTCTTTGTTCTATAAATATATTTCATGTGAAATCATATAATAAATGAATGAAACTTTATTGACTTGGTTGCTATTGTGGTGAATGGTTGTAACTTCATCTTTGGAGATATTGGGAAAGTTTTCTAGTTCTCTTTCGTATTTGTTTTAGATTAAATCTCAAAATATTTCTTTGACTATTTGTATGTAGCCAATTTGATTCTAGAGTATTACATTTTTCCCATTTTAGTCCGTATATTATATAAAATTGATCCAAAATGGTCATTTAAAATTGTTTCCACTTTAGTCCCTTAACCATAGAAAATTGATTTTAATTTTGTTTGTAAAGGTTCGTTTTGGATCAATTTTATTAATCAAGGGATTAAATTGAAGAAGTGTGATACTTTTTTGTTTTTATGCAGCTATTCAAGATTAGTGAAGAAGTTGTGATCGATGCTACGAATAAAGGAAACATAGCACGTTTAATTAATCACTCTGTAAGTCCATAATCCATTGTGATTAAGATAAAATAAATTCATTTATTTTCTTATAATATTGGGGGTATCAATGCTTTCCGATGCAGTGCATGCCAAATTGCTATGCAAGGATTATGAGCGTAGGCAACGATCAAAGTCGGATCGTACTCATTGCTAAGACGAATGTATCGGCGGGCGATGAGCTAACGTCTGGCTCGTATCTCAATTTCCCATTTTTTTTTCATAATTTTGTTGAGTTTTTCATTGATTCTCGTGATGAGCTAAATTTGAATAAACATTCATAATACGCAAGTGTGTTGCTTTTTTATAACACGAGTAAAGCTCTAAAATAGTACCTAGTATTCACATGAGGCTAATTTGGTCTCAAAGTATCACATTTTTTTATTTTCTCGACTATACAAAATCGATCTAAAATGGTCTTTTCGGTTTTATATATCTAATACCTAAGTTTTGTTTTTTATTTCTATATGACTCAAATCTCTCATATCGCATGAAAATGTTGCCATTTTTGAAAAATATGCAAGTTTTTTGTGCGTAAAAATTGAAGTTTAGACGTTAGATATGTAAAAACGTAGGAATTGCGTGGTCTATTTAAATCTTCCTTTCTTATGTTAATCATAATTTCTATCTACTTTTGTTTACATGCTTTATATTTAAATTATGTTTCTTTTATTTTGATATATCCATCTTATGTTTATCTTCGCCTTCCATCGCAGCTACGATTACCTGTTCGAAACCGATGAGGCCGAAGAATGCAAGGTTCCATGCCTCTGCAATTCACCAAATTGTTGTAAATTCATGAATTAGGTGGGGTTGTGGATGTAAAACAATTCTTTCTCAAAGGGGAAGCTAAGTCTCCCCTCCATTGAAATTGTGAGCTCTCCTTAACCATTATTGTTGACTTTATTCTAATGTTTTTCTTCTATGTTCAGTAATTATTTTATTTCATTTCTACCAAGAAATTTTTTTTTAAAAAAAAAGACAGAAAACTTGTGGCTTAAGGTGCTGACAAGAATGGATGGTTTTGTAAATGTAAATGTTAGCTGTTGGATCAGAATATTTCAATTATTATTTACACTTTTACCTTCTTATATCTGTTGTAAATTTTGCAAAATATCAAGAAACTGTTTTTTTTTTTTTAGTTATTTATATATTTGGTATTGATGAGTAGGGATTTAAATAAATTAATATGGTTGATAAGTACTAGTGATTTGATTTGGTTAGAGCTAATTCTTGTTTTTTTGTATTAATTTAAGTTTGCACATTTTTATAAATATTTGATTGATCAAAGAATGAGTTTGAACAATTTAGTGTGTCATTTGTTATTATGAATGTCCATTAATGCTTGTGTGTGTTTGTTTGAACAAATATTGATTAAATGTTTGAGTTTTAATGAGGTTCCATGCCTTGATGTTTCATCTAGTTTTGCATTAGAGCTCCATTAAATGAATTTAAAATTTACATCGTAGTTCATTTTGGTTGAATTCAGAGTTTAGTTGAATTTTAAATTTATATTGTTTATTAATTTAAAATATTAGCAGTCATTCTATTGCAATCAGTCAAAACTATTTGACATTGTATCATAGTTAATTTTGACTGAATTTAGATTATAGTAAAATTTTAAATGGGCTTTTCTTTATATAAAAAAATGCATATTTCTCATATTTAAATAATTTATGAATTTATTTTATATTTTGTCATGATACAAATAATTAAAATAGTATTATTGTGAATTTTGTGATAATTATTGCATGTAAATGTGACATTAGATTAAGGTTTTGTTTGGGACAACTTATTTGGTGCGGTAGCGTTTTGAAAACTCATTTGATCTGTTTATGTAAACTGCGTTTTGACAGTTTATGTGTTTTCAAAATGCTGAAAACAGCGTTTTCACGCCGCAATTATTTATGTGTGGTGGTAGTTTTCTGGCAGCGGTCTGGTTTTTCCAAAAAAATAAAAATTTGTAATAGTTATCGCACCTAGCTTATCAGCAGATTATTTTTAATCAGCTTATCAACAAATTATTCAAAAAGTTGCAGCTGCCCCAAACAGACTCTAAATAACGCTAAAATGATTATGCATACATTTGAGGAAAACTTATACATACCACACAATTCTATGCTCTTACATATCTAGCAACTAAAATTTCTTATTTACATTTATACATGAAATGATGTATTGCAATTTTAAAAAATAAGTGATAATGATATTTTTGATGTGATATTAAAGATTTGAGCGCTATATAAGTTTGGGCGTCAGACATATAAATACATAAGAATTTGTAAATCGGTTAACTTACTGATTTATAATCTAGTCAAATATTTCATTAATATACATGAAGAAGTGCATTTTATTTTTTTCAAAGTTAAAATGGCATTGTTGATATGATATGAAAATTTGGGCGGTATAAATCTAAAATAGCAAAATATAGTTGTATGTAAATGCCTCTATGGATGGACTGATAGTTTATAATATATTCTTAGCTAATATGTCGGCTAGTGTGTTTGTTACGTACACGTAAATTAAGTACATCAATTGAAATGATCTACTATAAGCTTGTAAGTGAAAAGATAAATCCTTATCCCACAATCGAGAAAGGGTTACAAAGTTTCTTTCGATTTACAACAATCGAAAAGAAATTACTACTGGAAGTTGTTGTCAGGTCTTTGATACATCTTTTTTGGGTACATTATAGAACAATATTTATAACACTATGTTACTCCATATGCATGATAGCTAAACTATAGGAATTTTGCATATTAGCATCAAACATTTCCACTTGTAATAGCGCAAAAATCTAACACAAAGCTTTATTACGGGTGGGTTTAGGTCTATCGACAATAAATATAAATAAAACTATCATACAATACACAAAATCTATAAAGTTTTTATCGAACAAAATTTATAAGATATAAACGGAAAATATATATATGTAGAATTCCATGTCTTAATACCATACAAGAAAAAAAATATAAACGCCTTAGGGTTCTCTTCCTCCATCAAACTCAGAGGTCGCTTATCATAACGACATACAACATGCTCCAGTAGCGCTACAGTGACCTCGACTCTCTGCTGCCTCTCATGGAGCTCCTCGGTCATAGTTGTGACATGCTAGACAAGTTCGTCTTTGTCTGATGATGATGACTTTGGACCCTGGGTAGAGTCAAAGTGTCGGGCCTTAAATGTAATGCCCTTTGAGCCCATACCACTTACCCTTCCCTTGTTCTTTTAATATCTTGCCTCTAGATCTCATAGTCAAAGGAGAAGAGTGAAAACCACTTTTAATAGCGGCGACCATTGGGATTTGTCCATGGATCTGGCTTTGCCGGTTTTGAATGTGCTCATAGTCATTCTAAGCAATTAAAACCAAGGAATAATTAACATTTTTATATTAAAAATTTAAGCAAATTGAAGAAAATCAAAGTTTTTTCTTACTTACATGAACGCAACGAGATAGATCAAAGATCCACTGTTGCATCCCGATGTACCGATTCGTCTGGACATGCAACTTCGCATTGGTGGGCGACCAGTTAAGCCCCTTGAGCCTATGGATATAAGAAAATAGTAAGTATTAAATAATTTCATTAGAATTGACTGAATCTTACCAACTTTCTATAGTTTTCTGTGTGATGAATCATCCAGTGTGGAGTGTGACACCCCTGCCTCCCTCAATCCTCCAGTTTTGTTAGTTCACATCCCTCTTCCTCTAATATTTAGGAGTGTCCCATAATCTAGAAAACTCTGCCCATATCTCATCCTTAACCCAATTTGACAAGTCTCTCTCTCTTTTTATGTGCTTTGTGAACATATCATATAGCCGATGCCTACCACAACCCTCCAAATTATGTCAGATCTTTTGGTGACGCTCAAGTAGTCAGTAAAAGGACCTTTACAAAATAAACATTATGCATTATTTATTATCATAATAAAATAACTTAAAATTACAATTCTTATTCAAATTAATTAATTCTACCTTGAACTTCCTAACCACTTATCATGAACTGTGATCAAGTTCTTCTAGGAGAGATACATAGTATTGCATCTACTGCCAGTGATTCCTGTGATACACATAACATGTTCTACAATTAGTTAATTCAAAATTAAAATAGAAATATTACTTATACAATGCAACCAAGAGTAATTCAATTTATTCTAAGTTTTGGTAACTCATGAACGAGCTCAATATATAGCAAACTAGAGGTGTTCTATCTCGAAATGGTAGGAGTAGAACATCCAGACCTGCAAGCACCCGTACGGCGGTAGTGGTGTTGACTAACACAATAGTTGTGTTGTATAAGCAAGAGCGAGAAACTGTCCTCTGTCTTTTTGTAAAGAACGTTGGCCTGATTATGCTGCCGAGGTGGCTAATCTCTGCTCCCACTTGAAGTCATCTGTAATAGGATGAAAAAATTAATATAAGTAATAATAAGAATGAAATATTCAAGAGATGTATTTTAATCGTTCGACGAATGACCATCATAACCACCCGATTGCACGACCCTTATCAATTCCCCATAATCATAGAGGTTCTTTTTTATGACATGATAGCTTTAATGATATCACAACCAGGTGTCTTTAAGCTTGGTTGAATTTTTATCCTCGAGCGCTCGATTTAATTATAAACATGTCAAATTTAGAGTTCATTTTGTTATGAAAAAACGACGACAATAAAGCAAAAATAGATCGAGAAAAATCACACCAGAAAAGACGACACAAGATTTACGTGGTTCGGCAAATTGCCTACGTCCACGGAGCTGCAGAGGATTTTATTAGCTTTGAGGATTACACCGTCGACCACGTCGACTTACAAGGAATTCTCTCTCTCTCTCTTTCTCTCACATTCTCTCTCTTTCTCTAAACCGAGAGTCACACCAAGAAAAAGAAAAGATAACTTTAAACTGTTTGGAGAGTCATTCACATCCCTGTAATCGTGAACCCTTTTCTTAAAGCTTCACAGTATCCAGTTTGTTTTGATAATCATTAATTTCGTGATTCCATGGAATCATGCTTTAATGACCCATATAAAGCTCATTAAGGCAAGTTATCAAATTCATTGCATTTTTCTCTATAACAGGAGGGGCGGGAAATTAATCTGGTAAAACTTAATTAATTAAGTTTTCCTTAAGTCTTCCTGTCAATAGAAGGCAACTGCTTTAAATAAAAATTGGGAATCAACAAGCTATGGCAGGGAATAAAATACATAAGGAAAAGAATTAAGAGCAGATAAATTAGAATCAATTTATCAAAAAATCTGCTGTAATAGGAAGTGGACCAGGTCTCCACCTTCCTCAACACATTTGACCCCCCAAAAAGCCAATGAAAGCCTCCAAAAATAGTTTCTTGGCTTGATTTGAGGTTGATTTGACTCGTATGGGATCAATTTTGGTATTATTGGATTCGCCTCGTCCTGCCGATCATTTTGAATACAATCAGAGATCTGTGCATTAAATTTAATTTATATTGAAATATTTCTTGCTAAAAAAAAAACTATGAAACTATAAATTAGATTGATAAAGTCAAAATATTAATCTACCTACTTTCATTTACTTTGGATTTGAGAAGCATTGTTCAGAAGTTATAAATAGCTGAAGTATTTAGGGTTTAGCCCATCAAATTTAAATATTTCCTATGTATTTACATATCTAACCCCCCAACTTTATTATATTTTACATTTATATCTCCCAAATTTTTTATATCATATAAAAAATATCACTAGTCTAACTTAAAAAAAATGTAATAAATCCTTTTCATGCATATGTACATATATGTAAATATTGAAATTTTTGTGCTAGATATGTAAATACATAGGAGTTGAGAAGTAAATATGTAAATCTTCAATAAAAAAAAAAAAAAAACCCTCAATTTATTTTAATATTTTTATTTAATTATTAATATTTAATTTATTATTTACTATTTTTTGTTTGTTTCTTAGGATTTATTTGAGTATTTTATTGTTAAGAAAATGTAATGATTGAATATTTTTTTTATTTACATTTATGTGATCCACTTATCTAAATTATCAACATTTATCTGGAAGCTGTCAAAGCAAAAATATTATTTTTGGATTTTGCAATTAGTCCATCTCTCGAATCTTGCTCCTCGAGAATACTATATTGGCTAGGGCCGTCAAAAAAGCTCATTATTCACGAACAGTTCGTGTTTGGTTCGTCAATGAATTCATGTTCGATTTATTTGATAAGTAAATGAGACGAATGTGAACAAAATTTTTTTTTTTCGATTGATTGGTTAAGCAAATCAAACACGAACAATGATGCGTTCGTTTATGTTCGAATTTTTATTATTCGAAATAAAAAAATAATTTAAAATAATTATATATATGAAATTAATGATATTTTAAAAAATTAAATTTTATAAATTATAATATATAATAAATTAATAATAATAATATATTAATATACTATATTAGTAATATATTAATATAGATATTATATATTTATATAATGTAAGTTATATAATTAATATAATATATTATTTATATATATTAATATTAAGTTATATATTATTTATATATATTAAAATTAGTTATAATATATTATTTGTATAAACTGGCTCGTCGTTTGCTAACAGCTCGTGTTCGGCTCGTTCGTTAAGAAACGAACACGAACAGTGACTTCACGAACAATTTCGAACATGAACTTATTTTAAAAAAAAAACTAAATTTCAAACGAACCGAACTGGCTCCTCTAGCGATGTGAGTTATGATATTCAAATTGTTAGGCACATTAGGAGTGTATGTAGACTCATATAATAGCCTCTAACCATTCCATTCCTTTTAATATATATATATATATATATATATATATATATATATATATATATATATATATATATATATATATATATATATATGATAGTGAAAATTGTAAATTGAAAGATATTTTAAGATGGCAAAGTATGACACGCAACTATGACTACCATAAATAATACGCCGAATTAAAGTTTTTCCCTTTCAATTTTTTTATATTTCCCAAATTATATTGAAGGAATAATCAATGTTAACTTTTATTTTATTTTCATTAAAATGGAATTAAATATGTTTAAGGATGTGGGTCTATATTTATACAAAAATTGCATTCTTATTGTTTAAATATTATTTTTCATTTAAATAGATGTTATTATAATATCATAAATAGATTCTACCATAAAAAAAAATCTTAATTTTAGGCTTTCTTTAATTAAGAAATGATGGCTAAATATTTAAAAAAATTTTTTTTTGAGAAAATAAACAAATTATTCAAGATAAAATGTGGTAAATTAGAATATTATATATTAATTGATAAAAATATCAAATTTTTATGACTATCATATTATTAAGATAATAATAAAATAATTTAAATATTTATTACATCATCCAATTCAACTCCATATTCGCAAACACAACAATTGCATGACTCAGTTTCGTATTCGCTACTCTTCTTTGATGAAAGCGATGGGAGATATAGAGTTATGGATTAGAACAACATATGAGAAACCAAATTTTGGATGTTGTTGCGACCATCCCGCGCCCAAATTATTATTTATTTAATTAATTGCTAAATGTTAATAGAGATAAGGCTTTTTAATTATTTTTGTTTTTATTTAACACACTTTAAAGTTTGAAGGAAAAAAAAAATATATATTATAATATTGATGTAGAAGAGATTTAGGATTTGTTTTGTCTGGCTAGTTCCAGTCTTCTAACTTTCTTACAATCACCACATTTTAATATGCCCCATTAAAATAAGATAGTTTTCCATCATTAACAGTTCCCTAAAAAAACTGTGCGTAGCTCTGGAATGCAAATAAGGTAGAGTTAGTGAATCCAACTCGTGAGGGTGCTCGAGCTTGACTCGATAAGTGGCTCTGGAAGACTGGTCATGCGCAAGCCAGCCCCGACTTGACTCGTTAGCTCTTGAGCCGACACGTTTAAAAAAATATTAACATAAAATATACTACAAATATATTAAATTTCAATACTTTATCATTAAGGTATTAAAAATCTATAAAAAATAGTTTTTGTAATATATATTAAGTTCTTATTATTTATCTATTAACTATTCATTTTATTTGTCATATTATTATAAAGCTATCATAAATTAATATCATTTTCTCTCTTTTATATTAAACAAACAAACTTCACTGCTCGAACTCATAGACTTAAGCTTGAAATCGAGCTCGAGCTCAAGCTACAGCCTAGGGTGGCTCGACTCGTTTAGACCCTTAGTCCCACATAGACCCTTAAAGTCAAAATTCTACACAATATTTTTAAAATTTTTTTTTATTGATCCAACTAATTGAGACTACAATTAAATTAAGTAAAATTATGGCTACAAAAATTGTTATAAAGGGTACAAACTGGATGAAATTAGATGAATGTCATTCAAATATATTTTTCTTGGAATGTCATATATATAAATACCAAAAAAATTATGAGGTATTTATGTGAATCCCTCTTTATTTTAAGGATCAATATATTATAAATATATTAAATAATCATATATGATTGATTAATATGGGTCAATTACATACATACCATGAGAAACTTTATATTTACATATCAACCGTCCTCTTTCATCCATTCTTTGAAATTCTCACTCAAATACCAAAATTCACGTTAAATGCTCGAAAAATTATTCCATACGAACAACAACGTATGCAGAAATGCATGCGGTGTGCGATCTCTACCGTCGATCGATTCATCGATCATTTTTTAAAAAAAATAAAAATTAAAACTGAGGTCCACCGAAATACATCTTTGTTGTGATGAATCATACATTTGTCCGGTAGTTCACAAAACACCCCACGAGTTGTTAATTTATAAATATTAATTTTTGGGAGGGTCCGGATGTAATTATCCCAATTAATTTTGGGACAAAAATTCTGGCCATTAAGATGTGGCAGAAACATCTGAAGAGCATGTGGATGCGTCATATCAAATTTTAAAAGGCATTTCAAAAGCATGACTGAATATTGCAATGTCCGTTTGGGGGCAGCTTTAAGTGCCCGCCGTTCAGTTTGGTTCGCGCATTTTACCAGTTTATTCGAAACTTCGTTTGAGTTTTTACACTAAACGCAGGCCGCAGGTCGACCTCTGCGGCCGGGCCGCGTTTCAGGATAAGCAGCTTATCATTATCCTGAAACGCACAAGCTGCCCCAAACAGACCCTTAAGGGTTGTTGTCTAATGGTATTAGTATTGATACAACTAAAATAATATCAATTTTATTTTTTTTTAATTGAATCCATATATTGATATAAGAAAATAATATAGGGAAGACATAGCTCGTTAAAAAAAAATATCATTATTTGTATTTAGCTCGTTTATTTATCGAGCTCAAAAAGTCTGTTCATTTTCGGCTCATTTGCTTAAAGAGTCGAATACGAGTTCTTTACGAATAATAAGTTATTTTGATAACCTTAGTCACGGAACTAAGCGCTAGATTTAAATCTTATTGCTTGAATTAAGATAACCATTTAAATATAATTTAGTATATTTTTATTTTGTTTTTTAATTAATAATTCTAATTGATTATAAAGTTTTGTAGTCTTGTAACCAATTAAAATTATTCAAAAATCATACTCATTGATATTTCGAGCCGAACACGAACGAACAAAACATGATTTGTGTTCGGCTCGTTTATATATCGAGCCCCAAAAAAATTATTCGATTTCAACTTATTTGCTTAACGAACGAATCAAACACGAGCTGCTTAATGAGTCGAACACAAGCTGTTCGTGAACAACGAACCGTTTTGACAACCCCAGACACACAAAGTTATATGTAAAAAAATTAAATAGAGATGATGTGCATTATCTATTAGAGATTAGTATACATTGATGTTGGCAATAAAATTTGCAGGCGCCAATGGTGTAGTGATGGTAGTCATGTAAGAGTGGTCGGAACAATAAGATCAAGTGACAATAGATAATAGATCGTAATTGGGCAATATTAGTCGAAGATTACAACTGAGTGATGACAATTACATGACTATGGTCAAAAGATCAAAGTAGAATGACTACGTAAATGCATCAGGATTTTACAATCACATTTACGAATAATTATAGCCACCCCACAAATCCTTAGACAAAATATAACTCACTCAAACTTTTGGTTTCATGATAATCAATTATCTTGTAAATTTGGATTCAAGCTCCATTTCAACAAAATAATATCTCCATTTTTTTTCCCTGAAATATTTGATCTAAAATCACACTACGCTTTACGATAAACTATTCAGGCGGGAGACCACACGTCCGAATGACCAACCACCGGCGGCCAGGTCGTCATACATGTCCTTGATGGGCGACGTGACTGCCAGTGGTTGGCTGTCCGGATGAGGGGCCGTCTGGACGGAATATTTTACACCCTTTACATATGAAGTAATTCTTGAATACTAAGAAATAAGAGTTTCAATAAAATAAAACATGCCTAATATGGCTTTACATGCTAACTTGGTGAAGTGCATAATTGACATTTTAAGAAAAAACCAAATACTCGCACAATTAGCCATCTTTCCTTTTAACTGTATTTACTTTTTGGGCCAATCACATAAGTAGCACGCAATTCATATACATTTACATATCTCAAACCTAAACTTTCATATTCATACACATAACCCTCAAATATTTACAAGTGAAACCTACCTTTTTCATGCATAGATTCAAGCACCAAA
>NEWO01000563.1:230052-245030 GCA_003013225.1 Phalaenopsis aphrodite
TGTCTGCATTACGTTAGGAGTCCTGACAAATATCAAAAATTCATAATAAAACCCCAACCTTCATATGTCAATGTTTACAAAAAAATCCCCTCAATGCTTGATTTATAATTATCAATGTTTCAAATCCTCTTTATGTAATTATTCCACCATCATTCTCAAATGATCAAAATAAGCAAACACATTCAAGCCGTAAATCCCATAAAAAATATTCTCATTCAAATCATATTTATTACTTCCCATTTTTATGGAGACCGCTCCCCATAATATTTTTTTTTAATTATTCCTCATAAATCACAAATAAGGAAAAATTAAAAAAAATAAAATAAATAAATAAATAAATAAATTGGGAATTAATCGAAGCCCGTTGATTCCTCTCTGCCCATAAATTCTCCAATAATTACCTTCAAGAAAATTTTTTTTTTTTGAGCTACTTATAACAGTCTCCATTACAGAACAACTCATCTTCTCTCTGCTTCTTTCTTCTTCCTCATCCTCTCTTATTTGGGCCCATGGGTTCGGGCCTCGGGCCGGGCCTGCTGCTCTGCATCGCTCTGTTTGCGGCGGCGGCGGCAGTGGCGGCGGGCGGGTGCAATCTGTTCAACGGAAGCTGGGTCGTCGATGACTCGTACCCGCTTTACGATTCGGAAAAATGCCCGTTTATAAGGAAGGAGTTTGATTGCGTGAAGTACGGGAGGCCTGATAGGGAGTATTTGGGGTATCGATGGGAGCCGGACGGGGAGTGCGTGCTGCCGGCGTTTGATGGGATGGAGATGATGAGGAGCTGGAGGGGGAAGAAGGTTTTGTTTGTGGGCGATTCATTGAGCTTGAATATGTATGAGTCCATGCTCTGTATGCTTTATGCGGCCAACCCGCATGGGAGGATCAGCTTTGTTGATAATGGAGTCCTATTTGAGGTTCTCTCTCTTCTTCCCTTTCTCTGTCTTATTATGTGCGGTGGTGGGGTCTATAAAGAAAAAATATTACCTCAGGAGTACTGATGCATCAATACTCCAATGATGAAGGTGTCACGTGGTATTATTTTTTCTTAGATCCAGATGACAGTTCGAAACTGTTGTTCCGACTTACGAACAATAGCACGTAATAATTTTCCAATTATATATTTTTAATGAGAATTTAATTAATGTAGTGAGTGGGAATGATGATGATAATTGGAAATTATTATTTGTTTAGAAGATTTATATACATATCACCCAATTTCATTTTTTACATATATATCATGTTTAAGAAAACATGTATTTTTATTTATATTTTAAGTTAAAGAAGTGATATTTTTGATGCGATATGAAAGATTTGGGCGGTATAAATATAAAAAAATAAAATTTTGATGTATGCATATGTAAGTATATAGGAATTGGTAGCTATATATATGTAAATATGCTTATTTCCTTAAATCACATGATGCTTTTGTCTTTAAAGAAAGCCTTGAATTTAAATGTAAAATACTTATTTAAAAAAAAGCATGTAATTGGTAAATATTTATTCTTTTTATAATTACTTTATTTAATATATATTGTAAGAAATATTTTGTTACATATTTGTATAATTTGTTTTTAATATATATATATATATATATATATATATATATATATATATATATATATATATATATATATATATATATATATATATATATATATATATATATATATATATATATATATATATATATATTTTTTTTATATATTTTTTTTTATATATATATTTTTTTATATATATATTGAGATATATATATTTATATATATATATATATTTTTTTATATATATATATATATATATATATATATATATATATATATATATATATATATATATATATATATATATATATATATATATATATATATATATATATATATAGGTGTTTTATGAAAATAATAATATTTGTTTGGTGATAAATATTGTCCTAATTATTTGAGTGTATTTTTGGGGCACTTTTTGTTATGTTTTCTAAGCTTTATGCAGCCTCTAGATCTAGGGTTGGTTACTTTATAGAAATTTAGTGTGCCCCATGCTTAGGACAAAGAGCATGTGAGTGTGTAAAGATGGGTTTTTAACTTTTTGACAAGTACAACCTTTTCTTAGAACCATGCTTTTTAACCAAAAACATAAAAATCTCTTTATATTTATGAATATATATATATATATATATATATATATATATATATATATATATATATATGAAATTAATATTGTAATTTTTGACTTTCACATATATAACTTTTTTTTAAATAGTTATTACAAATTTCATAATTTTTTCATTTAATACTTTGCATCAAAATTAAAAAAAAAATCAAAATTTATTATCTATCTTTAAAATAATTGTAAATATTTTTAATATATTGGCACACAATGTCAATTATAGATAAACTAATCAAATATATAATTTAAATTTTGAAATGCAATATTTTTTTATTTTCTTAAAATATATTCCTATAAAAAAATTATCAAAACATTTAATGTTTCTTTTAACATTTGTCTTGTTTAAGATCAATTGTATCAAATTCTATTTTATTTTATTTTATTTAACTTTATTTTGATTTTAATTAAAGCTTAATATAATGCATCATCTACAATCCCTTGAATGATTGCAGGACTCCAATCTCACAGTATCATACTACTTGTCACATTATCTTGTTGATATTGTCAATGAGAAGATTGGGCGAGTCCTGAAGCTTGACTCAATACAAGGTAGCACTGAGTGGGTCAAGTTCGACATGCTCATCTTTAATACATGGCATTGGTGGCCACGTAGTGGAGCAACCCAACCGTACTTCACTTTCCCTTTTTTTTTTTCAAAAATATATGTAAATAAAGATAGATTTTAGAGCAAAATTTATGAATATTTAAGTTTGGATGAATAAAATGATATATTTAATGTTTTGGATGGTTGGTATCTAAACACATATCAAAAATATAATTTATCTATTTATTTGTAGATTTTATTTATTTATTTATTTATTTATTGTAGATGGGATTATATTCAAGATGGTAATCAAACAGTAAAAGACATGGATAGAACATTGGCATTTTATAAAGCTCTAACGACTTGGGCCAATTGGGTTAGATCCAGCATTGATCCTTATACGAAGAAGGTTTTCTATCAAGGGGTCTCTCCTTCTCATTACCAGTAAGTAGATGCGTAGTTTAATAAAGTTAATATTTTGTTGCATTTGTTAAACATTTTCTAACCATAATGTCTAGTTTAATAGTAACTTTTCATTTACCCATCAAAGAGAAAAGATTGCAAAATAATAATAATGATAATGTAAATATATTTTTTCCTAAAAGATAAGGGACATGTTTTACATAGTCCTTTATGACAATATTTTAGGTAGGATGTCTATTTCTAAACTGACCTTTTGTCAGCATTGGTATCTTCTTTTTTTAATTGGATGTAGTAGATGACATGACTTGCATATTGAAGCAAAGAGGTCTTCTTTGGCACACTTAATAGGACCACACACACACACTCTCTCTCTCTCTCTCTCTTTATTTTAATGGCATCTTGTCTTTTTTGTTGATTGTGAGGGTTAGAGCTCAAAAAATCAAATAATAACTAAATAGATAACAAACACATGATGATGTTATAACAAGTTGATACATCATAATACGTACTATACTATTTTCTCAGGCATTTCAAGGGTTTTCCTATTTGTGAGTTGTATTTATGAGTAGTAGGATATTTTGAAAGTGATGAATTATTTTTCCAATCAAAAATAAAATTTATTGGTTATTTTTTAAGAATGATATTGCATAAGAAGTAGTATAACAATTGACCTATTGATAGGTAACTATGCTATGTGTTTAGGCTAAACAAGCTATAGAACTATGTTACCACCAATTGTATAACAATTGACCTATTGATAGGTAACTATGCTATGTATTTTGACCTACTAGCTTGATCTCTTATAATTGTAGTTTAGTAGTAGATGAATAAGTAATAGATGCTTATGATGACTAGTCAGATAACATCAGCTAAATGACAGGCTTTGACAATAATGAACGAGTTACAATGAAAAAGCAATAATATTTCTGTAATGATGATCGGGAAATTGTTGTCTGGCAACGACAACAACCAGATGATGATAAGCTAATAATGATGATTGTTGATAGTGATCATTAGCATCAAATGAGCAGTGAAGCTCAGGAAATTCTTAGAACTTTTCTGATTTTAACTCAACAGTCCCTTCATCATCGAAGTATATTACTCGCTTCAAAACTGAATGATATTGAGCTCATTGGATTCCTCTCATTAACATATTTATTTCAATTACAAGCACCCGTCATGACGGCACTTACATAAATTTTTAACTTCTTGCTTTTTTTTTTCCTTAAACAAGTGCAAATGAATGGGGCGGATCCTACACGAAGAGTTGCTCAGGAGAGTCGCGGCCGTTGAATGCATCGGGATACGTGGCATCACCAC
Source organism: Phalaenopsis aphrodite (assembly GCA_003013225.1). Classification (NCBI taxonomy): domain Eukaryota; kingdom Viridiplantae; phylum Streptophyta; class Magnoliopsida; order Asparagales; family Orchidaceae; genus Phalaenopsis; species Phalaenopsis aphrodite. The sequence goes on from NEWO01000563.1 coordinate 234,500, forward strand.
AAGAAGCCATAGTGAAGGAAATAATTCCCAAGGAAGTAGTCACATTGCTTGACATCACATTCCTATCGCAGCTAAGGAAGGATGCTCATCCCTCCAAATACAGTGGAATCCATGCTCGAAATGACTGCAGCCATTGGTGCCTTGCCGGCCTGCCTGATACTTGGAATATGCTTTTATATGCATTTCTAATACAGTAAAAAAGATATATATATATATATATATATATATATATATATATATATATATATATATTTATGATTTATTCATGCATTTAGAAGAAAGAATAAGAGGGTAAATTAATAAATATAGATTTTTTAGGGGGGGAGACCAAAAATATATTCAATCTATATACCATTCGAGATATGACATTATGTCTCAAAATAGTCTTTTTTTTATTTTTTTTGAATAAAATGTACAAATAATCATTTGATTATTTATATGGGACCATTTTTTTAGAGATTATAAAAATGTCAAATTAATACCTAGATTTTTCTCAATATTTAGAGGCTCTTATCAGCAGCATTTTGACACTTTTATTATTTGCTTGAGGGGCTTTTACATAGATAAGCACCCCAACTTATATAATTACGAACATCATATGAAAAATAGATGCAAAATCATCTTTTCAACGTGTGTAAAAAGAAACTTTAAGGATGAGGTAGGTAAATCCATAATTAGGGCTGTCAAGACGGCTCGTTGTTCGCGAACAGCTCGTGTTCGACTCGTTCGCTAAGTTAATGAGCCGAGCACGAACAACACGAACAATATTTGTTCGTTCGTGTTCAGCTCATTTTGGCTCGAAATACTTCTAATAAATTATATATATATATATCTTTGATGAGTTGTATTTTTTGAAAAATTAATTAACTACAATGCTACAAAGATTGATAATCAATTAAGAGTATTAATGCAGAAAATAGAATAAAAAATTATTAAATTAGATTCAAATGACGTTTTAAATCTTCAATATTGCCCCAATCCTTAATGACTATGTGATTAGGGTTGTCAAAACGACTCTTTGTTCGTGAACGGCTCGTGTTCGGCTCGCTAAGCAAATGAGCCGAACACGAGCTGTGCTTAGGCTCGCTCGTGTTTGGTTGGTTTACATCCCTATCCATAATAATTGGGTGCTATCCATAAAAATTTATAATAGTCACCGCACCTAACTTATCAGCATATTATTTTTAATCAGCTTATCAGCAGATAATTCAATAAGTTGTGCAGCTGCCCCAAACATATCCTAATTTTCAGAGCATTTACATATATACCACATAATTCTTATATATTTACACATCTATCACTATATCACTAAAAAAATTAACAAGATATCACATCATAAATATCAACCTCATTATTCTTTAAAGTGAAATACCTTTTTTTTTCATGTATAGCTTTATGACATCAAATTGGTATGAGTGTAAATATCAAACAGTGTTTGATATGTAAATACATAAGAACTGTGGGGTATGTGTGTAAATTTCCCTTAATTTTAAAGTTAAGTGGTCTTCCTAATGATGTAAACTTAAAAAGGCCAATAGACTGTTATTAAGACCAAATCTTGGGGTTTATTGTCAATTTCCCTCACCAAATTAAATATATGCAAATGCTAAAATTTAAAATTATTCAAAATCAAATTGGATATATGAAAATCTGATTAAATGATATAGTTAGGATCTGATTTCTTAAGAGTGAAACATAGGGCATAAAAAGTTGAAAATGATTTATAATAATAATAATATGTTGATTTATATAATAATATTGAGCTAAATCTTTAAGCTCAATATTCTTCTTGATGTGTCGGCATCCATTTTTTATGCAACGTACACGGGATAACCTAGCTTAGTGATGTGGGACCATATTGGATTCGTACATGGCTTACTGTGACTCAAGGTGCTCGTAGGATCTTTAGTTGGGTATGCACCGCCATAGCCATGCTTTGAGGCGATCATCTTCAGGTTGACATCACTTTTAATGTCCTCTATGTTGATGTTTGTTCCCTCGTCATGGGATCCGTGTTTTGTTGATACAAGAGTTTTTGTGATGCGAACCGTTGACAAATTACTCCTCATCGTGTTTGTACCTTAAGCTTAAGCTCCGGGCAGACTGATTTTGTCCTGAAACCATTTTTATTTGGTGACACACATGTGGAGCGCCTTCTCAGTCTCTATGGTGCATTTATAGGGGTGTAAACGAGCCGATCATCGAGCGAACCTAGGCTCAGCTCGTGTTCGGTTCGTTAAAAAATACCACTATTTGAGTTCGGCTAGTTTATGTTTCGAATACAAAAAATGTGTTTGTATTTGACTTCTTTGCTTAGTGAGTCGAATACGAGCTGTTCGAAAACAAAGAGTCGTTTTGACAACCCTAATCATGCAGCCGTAGAATGTTAATAGTTGGGGCAAGATTTAAATATATTGTTTATATTAAAACAACATTTAAATATAATTTGATATATAATTTTCTATTTTTTTAATTAATAATTTTAATTATTATAAATCTTTGTAGCCATGTAACCAACTAAAATTTTTAAATATATATATACACACACACACACACACACACACACACACACACACACACACACACACACACATAATTGATGAGTAGTTTTTTTAGCCAAAACGAGTCAAATACGAACAAACAAATCTTTGCTCGTGTTCGGCTCGTTTATATATCAAGCACAACAAAAGTGTTCGTGTTTGATTAGTTAACTTAGCGAATGAATCAAACACGAGCTTCTTAACGAGTGGAACACAAGAAGTTTGCAAACACGAGCCATTTTGTCAGCCTTATGCATTTATGACCTCCATAGATGTATGATGCTCATGTTTTGCTCATATCCAGTCCCCTGAACTTTCTACGAACCCCTTCGACAAAATTTTCCAGAAGTATGATTTATGTTAAGACTGACGTGACCACGACCGTGAACACGCCTAAATTGGGCGTGGTCATGCCCAAACAGTGGTGTGACCACGCCCAAAGTTGGTGTGATCACGCCTAAATCTCTGAGAGGGCCCAAATTTTTCGATCGGCATGACCACATCATCTAGACATAGCGCTCGACGTAATAACGCTGGGTCTCAAGCTTGGCCACGCCGAACCTTCTTCCGCTACACATGCTATAGTAGCCTGACCACACCTGAGTTTAGTGCCTTTTGCCTGGCTCTTCACCCAAAAATGGGATCTATGGATACTTGGGCCAATACCAAATTAAGTAAAGGCCAAATCAAAGAAAAAAGACCAAAGGTTATCTTCCTCAGCTGAGGAGAAGTTTGGATCCCTGACCATTTGCGTTGAGCTGAGCAAAGGAGAGCAAGGGAGCTTGGGAGGGAGCAGTCAAGGGAGTTTTGAGGGAGATTTTTCATATTCCTCAAGGAGAAGACAAGGGAAGCCCTTTTCTTCCATAGTCTTCATCTTTTCTTCCTGTTCTTGTTCATCTCCACTGGATTCTTCTTCCTCTCCAACGAATCTCCGTGAATTAAGTCCAGGAGAGCTTCTTCATAGCTTTGGAGAAGAACTTCGACAATCTCTTCATTCTATTCAGAAATAAGAGCTTCCTCGCTGCTTTAGAGAATAAACCTGACAGTTTAATCATCCTCTCCGACAATGAGAGCTTCTTCTTCTCTACCATTAGAGAGGAGCCTGCTTGTGTCATCCTAACATGGTAGGAGCACTAACAATAAAAGAAAACAAATCATCAACTACTACATGGGTGAGAATAAACCTGACAGTCTTCATCCTAGGTTTGGATGATAGAAGATTTACGGTAGAATTTTTGTGTGCTTAAAAGAAACCCAATAGGATTAGGTGCATTGTGTTTTCCCCTACGAATCAAAAGAGTGAAATCTACCTTTTTTTCTTTCTAGCCAAAAATCCAAACTTCGGGGTCTTACTAAACCCGACGTATGCTTCAACAGTTTAATCCAGATTGACGTTTGAAATCCACCAACCAAAAAGACGAAGGCATTCCTTCGACCGTCTTCTTCTCGATCGCGGAGAATCCTCATTGTGAGAGATTCCCCACTCAGTGTCGTGCAAACTGAACCGTGCAATATGGCTTTAGTACACATCTCCATCACATACCCTAGGTCTCCCGTTAGTTTTCTTGGACGAGCACAATTCGTCACTGGATCCAATCGAGTTTCATGTTGCATGTGTTTGCATTTTCATTAAGTGCACCACATGATTTTAAAAAATATGAGTAAAATAAATCTATTATTTGAATGTGTTGTCCATGGATCATCTGCCCCGACTCGATCAACCGTTCTTATTTGATTGACCGCCCACGTCGGTTGATCAACCACTTCTGATGGCTCAATCGATAAGCTGCTATCAGTCTGATCAACTCGATTGACCATTCTTCGTTGATCGTGCTCCGACCTGATCGAAAGTTCCTCGTTGAATGACCGCTTACGCCTGTTCGATCAACCACTTTTTGTCAGCTTGACCGATCGACCACCATCAACACGACAGGCTCGATCGACCCTCCTTTGATCGGTCGTACACTCCGACCGGGTCAACCATTCTTCTTTGATCGGTCGTAGATCCCGACCCAATTGATCAAACTTTGTTCTACTCGATGGAATGGATACCACCCTCCCGATTATGTTGATTGACCATTTTCTGTCTATTGGTTGCACACTCCGACCTATTCAACATTGTTTGATTTACTTGATTGATTGACCGCGACAAGCTCGATTGTGTCGATTGACCATCATTCGTCACTTGCCGCAAATTCTGCCCTGATCGACCATCTTCTATCCACTTGATCTATCAACCACCACCGGTCTGATCGTATCGTTGGACTATCCTTCATCGATTGGCCACAACATTCGGTCTGATCGACCCTCTAGGTAAAGTTGACTAATTGGCCGCCACCAAGTCGATCGGTCAGTCAATTATTTCAATCTGATATGTTGCATCTGTTGCCTGCTTTTTACATCGTCATATGCATTTGTTTTGTGACACCCCTATGTCTCTTTGCATCACATCACAGGAGGATCGCACTTGTAATCTCCACTTTTGCGCGTTCGCTTGCATAGAATTTTATGCGTCCATGACTTGGATGCTTGAAGCCTTTGCACCTAGATTTGTGTCTTCATACGCCTATCTCTCACATCATGTAAGCTGGATGGCTTGCCATTACGCCCATCCACTATGTAGTTTTCTCCCATCAGAATTACATCAACTTTCACTCCATACGAAACCGCTCCAGACTGTCGTAAGCACATTCTTGAGTCGCTGCACTTCGCACACTCTTTCACTTCCTACGTCACCGTTCAAGACTATCGTAGACACATTCTTTAGTCACTGCTCCTTGCACACCCCTTCACTTCCTACGACACCACTTCAGGCTGTCGTAGGCACCTTTCCCGAGACACTGGTCTTGTACACTCACTCCTAACACTCACGAGTCATCCTCGGGAAGGCACGTGTTTCCAGCAAAGATTTGATTTTTTAATAAAAATGCACCGACACAATTCAATATAACTTGTTGCTCTTTTTTCCCTGCTTGTTAGCTTAAGAATATTCAAAAGAAGTAAACATCACAATGTGATGGCAAAATAAAATCATGCATGACAAAAGCTATTGCTGGGCATGCCCACACAAACTATAATCAACTTCTTTTAGTTATTGCTTATAAAAGGCCAGTCATAGAAACAGCCTCTTTTATCTACATTTGCCTTTTTTTAAGAACTCCACAGCAATTCAATTTAATTGCAGTTTTAACTCATCGCATTTATGCAATTAGATCTAGATGCGAGAAATTGGATAATTTTGTAAAATTCATCATCATTAAATAATCTCTTTTAAGGGCAGAACATCATAATATATATTTGAAGCTGTAATTTTTGTTTTTCAACTCAATCAAATATATTTTGTAAGCTCAAATTTGTGTATAATTATTTTGATTTTCAGCCAATATCTAATCAAACCTAACAACTTTATAATATCATAGCAAAGAATCATATAAATTGATTTCATTCTAGTGGAATTATATAGAAAGCATGCACTTTGATAAATCCATGCCGTTTAATAGTGCCTAATCTGAATGAACTTATCATTATACAATTACACAATGTTCGGCAGGAGTATTTTAGTCCATACATAAGAATCCTCATGGAGTCGATGGATATGATCGCCCGAATGAGGCTGGGCGACTTCACTGGGGGGTGTTCCTTCTTTCAGATCTATTTCGTGCTCGAGGGTGTCTAAAATGCACTGTTTCCACGATATATAAAGGAATAAATTTGTCACTCAATCATGTAACCCCAGATTACTCTTCATAGGTCTCTACAAATTCAAAATAAAAAAGGAGCATTTACATGTTTACCCCACAATTTACATATCCAACCAGCTATCCCCATTCAAATCTAGTCGACACCACTAAAATAAATGAAAATATTAAATTTTGGGTGTTAGGGTCCGTTTGGGGCAGCTTTTGAGTTTCAGAATAAGCTGTTTATCCTGAAACATGGCCTGGGTCGACCAAAGGAGTCGACCCGCTGTCTACGTTTAGTGTAAAAACACAAATGCAGTTTCGAATAAGCTGATGAAACGCGCGAACCAGACAGTACGGCGACCGCCCGCACTTATAAGCTACCCCAAACATACCCTTAGTTATGCAAATAAATAAAAATTGTGGTAAACATGTAAATTTCCCTTTGGAAAAAAAAAAAACCCAACTCAGCATTCTTAATTAATGTAAAATATTAATCCCATCATTGTTCTATTTGAACGATGCTAGAAAACATCCACCACACCTAGCTAATTACTGGTGGGGAAAAATATAGATTTCAACAACCTTTAAAAAGATCCTAAATGGCAATAGATATATATATATATATATATATATATATATATATATATATATTCTTAAAATTAAATCACCAACTGCGCATTTTATAAAAAAAAAATAAAACATTTAAAACCATAATAATTTCATCGATTTTTTCCATAAAATAACACTGCAAATTCATTAAAAAAAAACAGAAAAGTCTCTCATAAGCATGCGTTCCCACACACACATCACCATAACTAAACTTCACCAAACACCTTCAAACTAATAAAAACATTCAAAATTAAGCAAAAACAAGATCAAATTTCACTTTTTTTTTTTATTTTTTTGTATTTTCTCTTCAGCAGTTCTCCTTTTCTTCTCCGATCAATCTCTGGTCAAACTACCTTCTCCTTCTCCTTCTCCCCTTCACTCTGCTCTGCAACCTTTTCCTGCACCACGAAACACCTGAATCACTCCCTTATACACGTCTTATCAGAGCTTATTTGTTGGAAAGTTTTGAGATACCTTAGCTTCGCCGACCTCCTCTGTTCTTCCCTCTCCTCCCAAAGGCGTCTCCTTTACCTCCCCTGTGCTACTCTTCACATAATCCATGGCAGACTGTCCTGTACTGACAGTCACCTCCTTTGCCTTCACCGCGGCCTGCTTGGACACCTCCGCCGCCTTCTGAGCGGCGGCGATGGCCGCATCCTTTGCGATTTCATACCCCTGCAATCCCTTCTCCACAGCGTAGTCCGCCGCCTGATATCCTTTTCCGGCGATGTAAGTAGTTCCTGCTCCGACGCCATGAACCACGGTATCTTTGGTATGTTGGTAGGCTGCTGAGCCGGATTCCTTTGCTTTTGCGTAGCGTTCTTCAGCGGCGTTGATGGAGTCGATGGAGTTCTGTTGTGCCTGGGCTCTGTATGGCACTGTGCCTTGAGGATCTATGGTGGCGGTGGTGGTGGTGGTGGTGGGGGTTTCATGGCTTTGGGGCTGTTTATCTTCTTCTTCGCTGGGGACGTTGTTGAAGGTTCTTTCTTGTTGGGAGGCCATGGAGGTTGTTGGTGGAAGAGAAATGGAGGTGTGGTTTGAATGCAGGGTGATGTAAAGTTGAGATTTTTATGGAGGGTGGACGAATGTAGGGGATTGACAAATGGGATGCAGGGGGGAGGAGGAAGTGACACGTGGGAGGATTGAGTCTACACGTGTTAAGCTGAGGGGAGAAGGAGTGACAACAATGCCAGATGTTAGAAAGATGATGAATTGCCAGAAAAAATGACAATAAAAAGGACATTTTAACTTGAAAAATATTTTTTTTTTTAATAAAAAAAGGACGTTTTGACATGAAAAAGATAAGCCTCCTCCGGCGAAATCTTATTAAAATGGTGCTCTCACACATCAAAAACACGTATCAAAAATTTTTTTGTGTGAACTTCTGATACGGCTCTACGTGTGATCGAAGTTATTTTGAGTTATTTTTAGATTATTTCTCGATTATTTTCAATAATACTGAAATAACTCAGAAATAACTAAAAAATAAAAACCTCGGGTTATTTCTGGGTTATTTCAGAATTAATGAAAATAACTCAAAAATAACCTAAAAATAACTCCAATTGATTAAGTTCTGCTCGGGCCAATCGCTCTCGTGCTCGATTATACCTGAAAGAAAGAATTGACCCTTCAATTTTAGGACGAATGATGAAGACTCTCGGTCAATAGTCACCCAGCCTCATCTACTTAACGACAACCAAGAGACCATATCCATGGACCCCAAGAGGATCCTCTTGTATGGAATAAAATACTCTCGTCATTCCTACTTATTCTAAGGATACAATGTTTAATTGTATAAGAACTCATTCCTTCAAATAGAGGTTTCATTTCATGAATAAATGCTACGTAAATTGATTCTTCTTGGTACTATTGCTCTCCCTCTCTCTCTCTCTCTCTCATCCCCAACGATCTATTCCTTAGTAAGGTCTCTCAGATAGATTCAAATTCAATTAGACTGGGTGAAAATCAGATATATATATATACACAAATTAGAGCTTACAAAATAGATTTGACGAGTCAAGACAGACAAAAAATTACAGTTAAAAGTGAACTTTGGACTAATTTATTTAATGATGATGAATTTTACAAAATTATCCAATTTCTCACATTTAGATCTAATTGCATAACTCCAATGGGTGAAAACTGCAATTAAATTGAATTGCTGTGGAGTTCTTAAAAAAGACAAATGGAGATATAGAAGGATTTTAAGCTATTTTATTAGCGTTATCTTATCCGTGAGAAAAGTTCAGTCAGACTTTCACATTTTTAATACAATTTTGACTCATTTTGTCTGAATCATCATCAAAATATTAAAAAAATAAAATTAAATTAAAATGAGACAAATCTAATTTACAAGGTATGATTGTTTCAAGAGAATATTTAAACATATGGCAAAACTTTAGGGAGATTTACATACACATCACATAATTCTTATGTATTTATAGATATAACACTCAAAATCTTGTATTTACACCTAACATATTGGCATCATATATATATATATATATTGGCATCATAAACGCAAAAACACCATTACCTTTTGATCTATATAAATGTTGAATCCAAATCGTTCTTGGAGACACACTTAAGGAATAGATAACAGTAGAGAAGAAAAGAGCAAAGAGAGCATGGTAATGAACAGTGAAATTTTGTAAACATTAGTCATGAAATGAACCCTCTATTTATAAGAGGTTGACCAAATACACTTTATAACCCTAATAAAGTAGGGTCAGTAAGGCTTATTTTGGGTAAAATATAATTGCTGACCTCATTTTTGTTGTGGCATGTTTTCTTCTCTAGAGTCTAGAATCTAGCAACAAGATTTTTGTGTTGACCCTCCCAGAGGACTAGTGTCCGGACCCACGCCAATTAGAAAATTCAAGCCACCTCTTAACTCTTTGTAGTCTCATATATGTAGTTTCAAATCCTAATCGTTTAGTTGAGTCGATCGAAACAAACATATGAAAACTCAGGTTGAGTTCCTATAGGAATTGAGGATGCCCTGAGAAAACCCTTTAGACTTGGAGCTTTCAATCTTTGACACACCATAATTCACATAATACATATAAACACCACATTTACATACATCATAAACAATTTACACAACACACACAAACACCACAATTCATACACAATTCACTAACCAATCTCAAAATCTAATTTAAAATAAAATAAAAGTCATCGCGACACAAAATTGAGACCATTATACACGGGTCGAGCGACTCGTTGCCGAGACAGTTCTGCTTGAGCTTGGTCGTCCCTCAGGCGAGAACTACTCGCCATTTCGTTTGTTGGACAACTCCAATCAGATCGACGAATATTATCCTGCAACGCACATGATCATATTTCAATAGGTCTGATTGTCGACAAATTTGTCCAGACGAACCCGGTGCGAGCATGTCTGGAGTATCGATTTCACCTAGAGAGGTCACATATATTGCTTTAGCTTCGCGGGATCAGTTTAGCACGAATCAGAGCTTTAAATTTTAACATGATTTAATAATAATATTAAAAAAAAAAAGAAACAATAACTAACTCATGCATGCCTTAACTCCCAATCGCAAGCCCTAACCCCCACTCGAGCCCCTCCTTCGCACAATGTTATGGTTTACCCAAAGCTTCTCTTTCACGTGAGATAGATTTGATCTTCTAATCTCAGCCTGACACCCTCTGCCCAAGAACCTCCTTCCCGAAGCCAGC
>NEWO01000563.1:261769-273075 GCA_003013225.1 Phalaenopsis aphrodite
TGTATTTACATATCGATCACGTAAACTTTAATTTTTACATACATACCATCTTACCTAAGCAATGAAAAGGTTTATTTCACTTTCAAAAAGTTAAAAATGGTAATAGTCTTTATGTGATATAAAAGCTTTGGATTGTATATATATGTATATATATATATATATATATATATATATATATGCAATTCTTGTGTATTTTTCCGCTTTTTATTTTACATGCAATTTTATTTAATTTCACTAGGGTTTAGTAAGTAAATCATTTTTCATATGCATTCCTATGATGTTCTATGCATGGAATGATCTCTTTATCATATGTATGGATGTGGATGATGATGTTATGTCGTTTAATGATGGTATTATCAAACATATCCTATGATAGACACCAAATAAATAACATGCATGTTATTGAGTCCATGATGGTGCAAGACACATCTTAAAGCTGATTCAACATTTTATAATTTCAGCTTCATATGCCTAGGACCCATTATGTTGAATCCCTGAATGTTCATGTAAGAGTAATGTTATAATTGATATGTTATACATGATGAGATAATATAAAGTTATTTTCATGTATTGGAGTTATATGATTATCACATTTTTAGTCGTATTTTCGGCCTATTTTGGCTTAATGCTGTTGTGTTTGGTGATATGTATAAAAAGACAGTATGTGCAAAGTCAAAAGATCACACATGAAGATATGATGAAATCTACATCAATCAAACATCCACTATAACTTTGGTTGATTCAAATCTTCATTGATATGATTGTAGCACATTAATAACACCTTTTATAGGCATGTTTCAAAAGCCAACTTTATAAATACCTCATGACGATTTCTCTTTGTGGCATCTCTCAAACATCCCTATCATGTCCCTTGGCACTTGTAGGAATTTGTCAATAGCCACAACAATGTATTTATTTCAATATAAAAGATTCTATACAGCAAGAATCAAATTTGAAGGAAGCTGTAGGAGATGGATCATGAAAGAACTCACATTGATGAACAAAAGAGAAATTTGCATGCATACCACCCAATTGATATGTATTTACGTATCTAACAACTAAGCCTTGGTTTTCACATTTATACCACCCAAATCTTTCAAATCACATCAAAAGTACCATCATTTTAAAGTTTAGAAAGTGAATTACACCTTTTCATGCATAGATAAGGTGACATGTATGCAAAAATTAAAGTTCGGGGGTTAGATATGTAAATACGTAGAAATCGAGTGCTATCAATGTAAATCTTCCTAAACAAAAACCGTGAACTAGTAAGAGAGCAAAGTTGGTCGAGTAAAACCTTTTTGTGAAACATTGACATCAACTATGCTGCTCAGATCATCAAATGTTTGCATCATCTCCATGGCTGCCTCAGTGGGTTTTTTCGTATTGTTCTCCCGAGAATCAGGAAGTATTCGAAGCGAAATATTGGGCTCGTCGCCTATTTTTCTCCCATTTAAGTTTGTATCCTTCAACTAGCTTATTATCTCCATGCCTTTCCAGTAGAAATTACTACCTGTCCAATGGCCAATCTTGCCTCCTAATAACATTAATGTATTAGTTATGAGCCAAAGTAGGTATTCCAAGGAATTAATAAAGGAAAAAAATTATTCTAATTTTATCATTTAAAACAAAATTTAGGTCATTTCATATCACATTAAAAAAAACCACTCTTTAAACTTTTGAATTTCATGCATTGGTAAGTTGGCAGATATGTAAAAATTGAAATCCACATGTTAGATGAGTAAATACATAGAAATTGAGTGGTATGTATGCAAATCTTCCTCTATCTTTTTATTGCTGCCTTGAATATGCAGGGGTATGGAGAAGGAGTGGACAAGATTTACATTTCAAGGACCTAAGTGAAAGGCTTTAAAAAACATGGACCTGAATCAATTCATACTGCTGTTAAAAACTAGAAATCAACAAGAAGCAAAATTATGCTATAGAATCATATTGTTTGGAAAAGATATAGATACTTGAAGTTAACTTTGAATAACGAAAGGCTGCATACTAAGGGAAAAAGTATCAGCATAAATTGCAAAACTAAGCATTCATGATGATGTCAAAATAAAAAAAAAGCAATACAAGGTACTAGGACATAATTACTATTTTAAATGTAAGTACTGTATTATTGCTTGTACATTACAAATATTTATATATTTGAATAAGAAACATGGACATTTCAAAGAAGAAAATGCATTTTTATAAAGAAAAGCATAAGTTGTACAGCTTACCCCATTAACAAATACGTGAAAGCGTGCTTTAGGTTCAAGAGATTCCAATTTCCAATAAATTCCCCTGCTCCTTAAAATTCAATGTATCACTTGATTTCTTATCGTTAATAGGATCATAAATGATTTCCTCGTCATAATCACCAGCATTATTATCCCAGGAGTCCTTTTGCGTGGAAATAGTTTCTTCTGTAGATTTCTTCAAATTCATCCTGCGAACCTCATAATTAGGATAATGTCCTGCGCCACTTAGAACAAAATAATGGAAAATCTAATTTTAGATTGAAAAAGAAAGGGAGATTTAGATACATACCAACTCAATTCGTATGTATTTCTAACACCTAAACTTCAATCTTTACATGCATGCCACTTTATCTATGTATGAAAATGTGTATTTATCTTTTTAAAAGTTAAAATGGAGGTATTTTTTATCTGATACGAAAGGTTTGGGTGGTATAAACGTAAAAAGGTAAAGTTTAGGTGTTCGATATGTAAATATATAAGATTTGCATGCTATGCATGTAAATGCCCCAATATATATATATATATATATATATATATATATATATATATATATATATATATATAGAACCAAATATATTAGCAGATGTACAACTATCAATCCAAAAGCTTAAGCTAATAAATGCTCTACTCTTTTTTTCACTCTTGATATGGGGTTATTTTTCAGTCTTAAGCGTACCTCAGCACTAAAGTATAGATTAAATCATGAAAAAAACCTCTCTAGTCTCTATAATGTAAGGGCAAGACTATGTACTTCAGCCATAACCTATGGTATGTATTGGCAGGAACCTCATGTACAGGTAAACCCTCTTTCAAATTTTCAAGGCATGGTAATAACTATCCATGCACATAAAAAGCACATAATAGAAAAGTGGGTTTGGATGTAAACTGAAGCCCACACAATATTAAAGATGGTAATTGTTAGCAAAAAATTTTTTTGTCAAAAATGTTTTTTCACGGTTAAGTGGTCCATAATAAGGAACCATTCAGGCTTTTGTATGCATTCCCTTATCATAAACAAAGATTTCTTCTATTGAATAGATGCAGAATTTTGTTCCCCTTACAATGTTATCAAAAAAGGGCTAGGAACCCTAGCTCCCACTCCTCCCCATCTTTCTCCACGTTTCCAGCCAGCAAGCCGCACATAACCACAACTAATCTCTCATGTGACATCAATCACTCGATTTACACCATTTGCTTTCACTTGCACTCCTTAGCTCATCCAAACCTACACACTAGTTGCTCGTTCGTTCACGCACGTGCAGCACACTATATGAAACCCCTTAAATAGAATGAAGTCTAACTCTTAAATATTGAGACACTTTCTGGAGCAACAGTTGGAGTTTCAACAGAAACTCCAAAGTTAAACGTCGTGTGGGAGCACTCCTAGGATGGGTGAGCTCCTTGGAATTCATACCAATTGAACAAAATCGTGAGGCCATAAGGCCAAAGAGGACAATATCTCGATAGGTGATAGTTCAGGTCGGCTATTATAAATAATATTAGAGCATTACACCAGCCTCAAGATGGGAACTACGAAGTGCTAAGTCATAAAAGCCACCTCTTAAAATCTAGCTGGGACAAAGTGTTACCTAATGGGAGCAACCTCTTGAATATGTATAGGCCACCTCTAGAATCTTTTTCCCATAGATTTTGTAGTTGTTTCTTCTAATATGTCCAAGATTTTAAATTTTAATTTTTTTTCATATATGAAATATTGTTGGCTGCTCTCCATTCTTAACTAAACTTTTCTACACACTATCATTGTTGTTGTTCTCATTTTCGTGTGTGGGAAAATCCTATGTTTCTCTCCAAAAGGTTAATCCTCCAAAGGTTGTATATTTTTCAAAATTATCTACTAATGTACTTAGCAGCCATTCTCCAACAAAAAGGCAAAATTACTATAGAACATTTTATTCTTCTCACTATATCTCAAAATCTCAAACAAGATGATTGGTGAAACTGTTCAGTTTTACAGAGTTTACTACTTGAAAAACAAGTTCCGTTCTATCTCCACTACAACTTCATATTAGTGGCATTGTCATCATCCATCATGAAGACAACAAGCTTTTGTCACCATCTCCTCTCTATCCAAGCAAGAATTTATTGTTTGTGAGATCAATAAACATCAATGGTCTATTCCTTCCTCTATGTTAAGTCCTGGTAGTGCATCCTTTGAATTACATTCATTCTGACACAAGGGGTCCATGTTCAATTTTTACACATTTATGATTTAGATATTTTCTTACTTTTGTTAATAATCTTTCTCGAATTATATCAATTTATCCGCTAATTTAAATCTCAAGTTATATGTCTTCAACAACGTCTATTCATAAATAAAAGCTCACTTTTACAGTATGATTAAAATTCTTCATAGCAATAATACACTAAATATACATCTCAATTTTGATCATTTTGTGCTAAAAATAAAATTATTCAACAATATATCAGAGTAAAATGGGATTGTTGAATGCAATTGGCCTTTGGTTCAACAAAATCCATTCTTTAATGTTCCATATGAGGAATGTTCATATAGATTAGTGGGTGCTATTGATTGTACGCTACATTATTAAAAGAACTTTGTCTACCATTCTCGAAAATGACACCCCCTTCTCAATTCCCATCCAAGGTAGTCAGTCCCCTTTTCTCTCGAACTATGAACTTTTAATTGTGCATGCTCAATGTATTCCTTACATGGTAGTCACAGACTCTATCAGCCGGTGGTCGTGGTCAATATATATTTATTGGATAGTCTCATTCTCACAAATGTTATTGTTAATTTGACTCCACTGCTATACACATATAGACTTTAGCAAATGTTAAATTTTATGACTCATCCCGACTCTCCGCCTATTCTTGTTCCCTCAAAATCATTTATACTTATATTGATATGCATATAACCATGGACCACATAAGCCCACATTTAGGAAATGGTGGGTCCAGTGTTACATTTGAGGGGGCAAAATTACTCTCCCTTATCCATTATTGCATTTTCATTTCTTAACTTCTTATCATGATGATTTGAATTTCCCTACAAATGCACGAGGGTTAATCAGAGTTGTATCTGTTTGTTATTTGCTTGTATTAGTTTAAGAAAAATTTAGAGAGTTTTTCCTCTAAAAAAGTTCTTTCAAAATTCTACATGGCATTTAGAGCCCTAGGTTTTCCTGGGACAAATTCATTGGCAGATTTGCAACCGCCGATCACTTCTCCGATGGAAATATGGGAATTTCTCTCTGATGAAAATCTTAGAACGAGTATCTGTTGGTTGGATTTTCTCTCTCCAGTGCAAATCCTAACCGAGCCTAATAAATTTTATGTTGTTGATACCCTGTCATTTGATTTTCTCTATGGTAGAGATCCCAAACCTACGACTACATCTCGTATATCTACGTCCTGCACAACAATATTCTCTCTAGCGGCAATATCTGAAATCTTGTGTCAGAGACAAACAACTTGTCTCTCCGATAGAAATCCTATGTCTGCCGAAAAATGGTTTCTCTCTGGAGAAACTTCTTCCTGTCGGCAACTTGCCATAACCAAATACAATATGAAAGATACTTTTGAACTTGAATCTAAGATGTTTAGTTCTGAAGCATCTGAAATCTCTTACTACATGACATTAATTTCCTTCAATAATCTTAATCTATATTAATGTACATATGTAATAAAAGAAAAGATGATAATCTCACAGAAGAAAATCCTGCAAAAGAAATTACTAATCTTAAATATCGAACATGGAAGATTGAAGATTCTTTTGTTATGACTTGTCAACTCCATGACCACAAAAATAGGAGAAAACTTCCTCATGTACAAAATAGCAAAAGAAATATAGGATTTCAAAAGGTAAACCTATTCAAGTGTTGTCATCACCATTGAGTTGTTTGATGTTGAAACTCATTTACATGACCTACGGCTGAGTGAGTTGAATGTTACTCAACCCATCAACACTCTCTTCAAATATTGGCTCCAACTAGATGAGTATGACACATACACATGGGGGTGTTCACAAGGTTATGCTTTTTATAAAATCATTGTTGAACAAAAGTGAGCCTTCAAGTTCCTTCTAGGACTCAATAAGGAACTACATGAAGTCAGAGGACGAATCATGAGAACCAAACCTCTTCCCTCAATTCGGGAAGCTTTTGCTGAAATACAAAGGGGAGAGAGCAAAAAGAAACTCATGATGGCAGGTAATCCTACTACATCAAATGTTGACAACTCGGTTTTATAAATTCACAAATTAACTTAGGACAACAAAGAGAAATAGATTTTGGTGTGAATATTGCAAGAAACTTGGTCATCTGAAGGAGAAATGCTGGAAAATTTATGGAAAGTCTGAAGATTGGATGCACAACAAAGTCGAATATGATGGAAAAAAATCAAGCAAAGACAACATCAAAAGAAGACAAGCCTCATGAATATAGTCCATTCAACAAGGAACAACTTGTAGCTCTCCAAAGGCTTCTATATAATATTCCGAGCATTCTACCATCCTTTTAGCACAACAAGATAGTCTTTCATCTACCACTGTTGCTTTCATCTACCACTCATTCTACAGCTTGTAGCTCTCCAAAGACTTCGAAGCATTTGATCACATTATAGGTGATATCACTATTTTCCAATCTTTCCATTCTTGCAAGCATCATGTTGTGGTTAGAATCTCTGATCGCTCCTTCTCATCTATGTAAGGAAGAGAGAGTGTAAAATTCAATTCAATTTCTGTTTTGTGTTTCAAAACTTAACTGCAATTTACTGTCTATTTATCAACTTACTCGTGACATGAATTGTGTTACTAAATTCTAACATAATTTGTGTGAATTTTAAGCGATGAGCTCAGGGAGGTGATTGGCAGTACTGATATGTATCACGAATTTTATCTGCTCACTAGAACTCCCACTTCAAAAGGACAATCCCACCATTCACACAATGCCCGAGTCAAGTATTGTATCTGAGTCTGTTCTCAGGTGATTCGAGTTATGTTATGATATTTTCACCTTGGGTATCCTAATTTCTATTATATTGAAAAATTATATCTTTATTTGTTTATCAACAAAAAAACATAATTTTTATCAGTATGAAACTTGCTAACTTGCTAAACATAGTTGACAGGTGCACCTAAACATAAAAAACAAACACATCCCTTATCAATGGTTCATAGTGATATATGAGGGTCCTCAAAAATAAAAAATACAAATTGGACTAGGTGGTTTGGCACCTTCATTGATAATCACACCATAACCACTTAGAGCATTCTAATGTAGGAAATTTCAAAAACTGCCAGTATATTTGAAACCATTCACAACATGATTCTCACCTTAGAGCAAAATTAAAATTATCAAAATCAATAATACAAAAAACTACACAACTCCACTCTTGAACTTTATCTATCTAAAAATGGCATCATTTATATAAATTCATATATTTACATACCCCAACAAAATGGTGTGGCTAAGAGAAAGCACAAACATCTCTTCGAGGTAGCACATTCAATTCTATTCACTAACAATGTAACCAAACACTTTTGAGAGAACTTATCTCATAAATAGGATGTCTAGCAGAGTGCTGACTTTAACAAACCTCTCAATACCCTCATAAAATTCTACCCCCACATTCATTCATTCACCTCTAACTTACCAATAAAAATTTTTTATTGCATCACTTTTGTTTATCTACATCAACCATATTAGACCAAACTTGATCCCAAGTCAATCAAAGGCATTTTTGTAGGCTAAACTTCAAACAAAAAGAGGTATAAATGCTTTTATCCGGAAACACAAAAATTTTACAATTCCATCGATATCACCTTTAAAAACCAACCATATTACCCCAAATCTAACATTCAAGGGAGAGTTGGAGAGAATATCATATTTGAGGTACCATTCAAGAACCTCAAGCTCAACTATTTTATATTGCTGATGAACCCACTATTGTCCCCACTATTACAAATCAACATGAAAATAAACCTACTACACTAAATCCTCCCACAGCTCCCACTAAGAACCAAGAACTCTGTGTGTACACCGAAAAAAAAAAAAACTTAGTAAGCATGGAAGCAACATTATGCAAAATCAAGAATGCAAATCACTAGAACTAACTCCACACACCCCAAGTATTCATATAGAGGTTGAGCCAACAAATCAAGAAAACCAAGAGGAAAAAAGAGCACAAGAATACGCAAAACACCCAATAGAAAAATTTATGACCTATAAAAAATTATTATCCTCCTACAAATATTTTATTCGAAAATTGGATAATATGCAGGTCCCAAATTCCATCCAAGAGGCCTTTATATATTCCTGCTTCAAAAAAGATTATGAAAGAAAAGATTCTTGCCTTTGACAAAAATGGTATATGGATCATAACAACTCTGTCGCCTGGGAAAAGAACTATTTGGTGCAAATGGGTTGTCAGTGCCAAATAAAAAGCTGATGGGAGCATAGGAAAGTTCAAGGCTAGACTTGTAGCAAAGAGTTCACTCAATCATATGAAATCGACTACCAGGAGACATTTGCACCAGTGGTGAAACTCAACACGGTAAGAGTATTATTGTCATTGGATGTCAATCAGGATTGGCCTTTACACCAGCTAAACATTAAACATACATGTCTTAAAAATTTTAAGTAATTTCGTGATAGACTACATTTTAACTGAGACTATATATCCCACAATTTAACTAATTGAAACAAAAAACTCAAGATTAACTTATTAACAATTAGGAATTTAAAAAAACAAAAAAAAAAAAAAAGGAAAAATTGGATAAGTTTAGCGACATTAATTCTCGTAGTAGTAGTTGACAACACATGAAGCTCAACCAACAAAAGTCGACAAAACTAAAGCATTAAAAGAATCGAAGATTTACAAACGAATTAATTCCTATGTGTTTACATATCTATCTAACACCTAAACTTCACCTTTTACATATATGCCACCTTACCTACTCATAAAAAGGTGTATTTCACTTCTTAAAAAATTAAAATAGTGATATTTTTAATGTGATGTGAAATATTTGGGTGGGAAAAATGTAAAAAGTAAAGTTTAGGTATGTAGATACATATGAATTGGGTTGTAAGCATGTAAAAGAATATAATTTATACCTGTACTCCTCCAACAAGGATATTTAATGATGGGTTCAAAATGAGATTCTCAATTGTCACCCCACGATGTGCTGACGTGATTCAGAGCTTAACGACAGGTCACACCCGCCGCCGCCGATTGCATGGACGAAAAAAATAAAAAACGATCTCTTAACTTTAATAGTTGCCCAAACAACCTTAAATATTCAAAAAGCATTGAGTGTAACATATATAGTCTTTCTTTCAAAGACATATTTGAAATGGTCTCCTAACTCCAAGTAAGAAAAAAGTTGATTCCGAATGTAATAATCATATGCAAGTCGCCCTAATCTGTTGATTGAGAGCTTACTCTTTCAACAAAGAGGTTCTAGGTTCAAGGTTGGTTGAGAGCTTAGTTTTTCAACTAAAAGGCCCTGGATTCAATAAAAAATTTGCGTGTGATAGACGTACGCAGCGCTGCGTGCGATATTGAGGTTATACCGAGGATACAAGAGGGCTATATTCGCGGTATACCCCCTTATGACCTTCCTATAACCTTCTGTAACTTACCTGTAACATACTAATAAATTCTTAATATATGATAACAGAAGCACGGAACTTATTTTAGGTTACAGGTAGGTTACAGAAAGTTACAGGGAGGTTACAAGAAGTTATACCGCGGATATAAACCCCTTGTACCCTCGGTATAACATCAATATCGTACGCATGCAAATTTTTTCCCTGGATTTAAGGTCTTGCATATGCGGTGTGCCATAAAATTCGCTGAAATGTCCCTAAAAAGCAGAAATAATTTACTTTACACCAAGTTTTACCCAGCCAAATAGCCCGGCCAATAAAACCGCCAGCAATGAACAAAAACGTTATATTAATAAAAACTACAAACACATACAGAAGCCACCACCACCAAAGTTAGATCATTCTGAAAATTTAAATAAGATAAGACCTAAATAAGTACGATCTCTTCGAACTGATAATGTATAAACAAAAACAAACCAGATGATTCGTGTCTTGCCCACTCCAAGAGGCCCGATGAGATGCAACGAACCCCTATCCTTCACCAAATCTCTCAACAAATTCGCACTTCCAGAGACCGCTCTCCCAACGCGGCAAGTAAGCCCAATGATCCCCCCATTCCGATTCCTAATTGCAATAATCCTATGCAGCGTCCGGCAGATCCCTGGCCGGTTAACCGCCGCGAATTCTCCCACTTAAGAAGTAGCGTGTTCAATATCTTCAACAGTAATGGAACGGCCTGAGAGCACAAAGTCTCCGGAAGGGAAGCGCGCAAGCGGGCGGCGACCGACATCCATGACGATCTCGACGCAGCGGCGGAGATCCGGGTAATTTTGAACCCGCGCCCGAATTTCTTGAGGAAGAAGAACGAGGAGGCGAGAGAGGTCTTCATCGAAGGATTGGCAAGTTTCATGGCAGCCGGCGACAGCTGGCTGAGGGGGGAGGTGAGAGGGGTGGAAACGGAGAGAAGAGGGGCGGAGTGGGCGGAAGAGAATCTGAGGATTTGGGAATTTAGTGGATCATCAAAGAGATGGATTTGGAGGCGATATCGGGTGGGAAGGAATGTTGGGGTCAGAAATTACTAATTGTTCGAAATAGACTTGAAATAGGCAGTGAAATAATTGTTCATATTGAAATATATTTGAAATGTTTGAAATGTTTAATCGTTCAAATTATTCAAATTATTTGAATTATTTAAATTTGTTTGAAATCTTACAATTTTGTTTCTATTGTTCGAATTGTTCGAATTGTTCTGTATGAATCGAAACATAAATGCAAAATAGTCGAAGCAATATGCGAGATTTCATACTCGTAATAAAACCATAATATCATATCTCATCCATAAAAAAAATTCATATCTAGAGTCAATATGCGAGATTTCACTCCCAAAAACATGGTTTCATTCAAAGAAACTAAATAAATCTAAAAGAAATATAAGAAAGTTTAAGCTAAGAGACAATCCTGA
>NEWO01000563.1:281972-294733 GCA_003013225.1 Phalaenopsis aphrodite
TTTGGGGAGCAATACTCTTACTCTAATCAAGCAACATAAGATTGAGAATCTCGAAAGAGCTAATTAAAGATTTTAAAAATCGGGATTTAGCTCTTACTAGAGATTTCATCCCCATTTTGTGAGGATTTTTTGATTTGAGATTCGAGGTTCTCATAGGCACAAGCCCCTATAGTTAATTACTCATTCTGATAATAGAAGAATAAGTTTGACTAAGACTATTCAGACACTGATTATTCTGTGTATACTAACAGTAATTTTGTATTTGAATTGTGAAATTTTATTGAATTTTAAATTATAGGAATTTATTACTATGAGCTTAAAAATATATTGTCGAGGAATGATGACACCCTCAATCAACATCAAATGGTTCCTTCATCTTGGGTTTTCGTGAACCCTGATCTACTTAATCAGAGAAGATAGTCAAGCCAGCTTGATCAAATGATCATTGTCAGCAAGCATGGGTTGCTTTGTCCAAGGGGGATGTTATAAATCTGGGGTGAAGTTTGTCTAAGGGGACTAATTTGAGTTGACCTTGGCTAATATAGGACTTGTGGCATATCAAATGTACCATATGATTCACGTCTCAAGGAGTTTAAAACAATTAGGGAACATACGTGCTATGACATTGACCATAATTTAGTGGTGTTATTTGGTGGCAACCATTCGATCAGATGGCTCGGGTCTTAACCACGTCTTTGTAAAGCCGATTAGCCAAGTCACACGTACAAATGACACTTGGCACATCATTAATAGCATATATTTATTTGAGAGTAAATTTAGTAGTATATATGACTTGACATTAAATTTATGTGATCTTAGGTCAATCATAAATTTATCGCCCTTGATAAATTTGTATTATAGGTTGATAGATTTTTACTTATAACTTTTAGCAAATTTTATTTTAATATTTTTATAATTTCATGTTTTTTTTTTTACTTTAATAAAGTTTATTATTTGAGCACAATCAACTTCATGTCTTCCTTGTAAAGGGGTTAGATGACACATAATTGAACTTGACCTTGTGAACTCCATTCTACTTACAGAGGATCATATGCAGGAACTGAAATAATCAATTTCAAATTAATTTTTTAAGTTTTATTTTCAAAATTGATCCATTTGTTTGAAATCTTCTATCCTACTTCATTATCATCAAGAAATTTGATTATTTTGATTGAATCTTGTTGACTCTGCCCCACTTACAGAGGAATAGACTCAGAATTTGTATGAAATGCCATTGGACTTTGAAGCTTAATTTTGAATATCAACCCTTACGATTGAAATCATCTATCAACTCAGACATCATTAAGGAATTTGATTATTTAATCTGAACCTTGTCAACTCTGCCATATTTGTAGATTATCGTGTTCAAAAATTTAGATAGTTGAATTTCAATAAGGTTTTTTTAACTTTAAAGCTTAATTTTGAAAGCTAACCCCTTAGGTTGAAATTTTCTATCAACTCGTTCATTATCAAAGAATTTGATTTTTTGTAATTTGAATATTGTCAATTATATCCTACTTATAGAGAATCGGGTTCAGACTTGATAATTTCATGAATAAGAAGATAGAATATCCCCCATTTCTTAGATGAGATTTCTATTTAATTATTAGTTAGTCTTGTTAGCTTCAATTCCTACACAGAGAAAGATCGTATTAACTAGGAAGCATCCAATTTCATTGACTTCAATCCTTCTTAGCAGGAGAATCGAACTAGTCCAATGAGACTTACTATCGTGCCCCATAGACAGAACGACCCAATCAATTGCGTGCACAATTTAAATTTGAGTCGTGGATTTTTAGAACAAGTTTGAGATCTACATCATTTGCACATTTCTCAGAGCAGGGAGAAATGAATATCAACATTTAACAATTTGTAATATTCATAGTCAGCTCATGCTCGCACAGCGTTTTCAGACCGCATGATCATGCTTGTATCACCATGGTCGGAGCATCTGCGGCCTTATATGTAAAAGTATGAATGATTTAGTGTAGATGCCCGCCCATTAATTGAGGCTTTTACACAAATCATAAAATATGACTTCCTATCAATTCATGTTTTTCGGTGGGCCCCACTTAAATTTAAAAAAAAAATTGAAATATATCCTGACCGTAGATCGCGACGATCTACGGTCAGGATCGGACACCGCGTGCAGAGATGCATGTGGTGTCCGTGCGCAATAATTTCTCCTCTTATTAAGGTCTAATTATTAGGTGCGGAGGGCGCACGCAGAGCCACTGTCACACAGCCGCTGTGATCGGAGGGCGCGCGCAGCTCTGCGTGCGCCCTCCGCATGCAATAATCGCTCCTTATTAAGGGTTGTTGGTTTAGTGATGTATTGGAGACATAGGGATTTTTTAAGTATTGAATAATATCAATATTTTCATTTTTACATAATTGTTGTTTATTGAGAATAGCCCGACATCCATCGTTTGAGCTTGTTGTCTTTAAAGTTTTGAAGGACGTGGGTTATTTGCTCATCGTAAAAGGCTCTATTTGATTTTGTGAGCGAGCTGCAAATTTCACTGCAGGTTGCGTTCGTGCTCGTATGTGAGCTATCAAGTTTCCTATAGGTTTTATTTAGTGTTCTTTTTTTTTTTTGAAATCCTTTTTTTTAATATTGATTTTGCAAAAAATCCTTTCAATCTTTTTTTTTAATGTTTTGATTAATTTTAATTTATTATTTGTTCAATTTTTCAATCATAATTTTGACATAGCTCCGACATCACCTCCTTGGGTGGGGAGGTATGAGAAGCATTTGACATTCCTACCTCTTTTAGCTCTTACATGAGGCTCAACGATAGATTCTTGTACAACCAGTTCAACAACTGATGGTAAATATCCCACCTTAGCACACTCGTGTCTGGTTACCTTCTTGCAATGAAACCTTTCCTCTGCAGGACTCAGACCTCCTCGATTATGCAAGTTCCACTCATCAGTCTTGCATAGCTAGATCGGTCGGTAACCCTCTGACGCTTAAGGGAAAATTTTCCCAACAACATATACTGTTGCTTCAGAAAACTTGATTCGCGATGAGCTACTATGTCTAGTTCGAGGATATTTTCCTCTAAAAGATAGGGATCGCTTTATGATCATTGCAATTTTCAATAGTATTCACACTTGGCTGACTTGGTCCTCCAATACCCCATCACAGTGGGTTTTAAGCTCCTGAATATTGATTCCCATGAAGTGAAAACTGACTCTACGAACACGTTGACTACTATCAAACCATCATGCACATTCAATATGCATCTGATACACTTCTCTGGCAGGTGTTCTCTGCCACTCTCAAGGGTCAAGCTCTCAGCTGGTTCAACTCCCTCCCCAAACACTTCATCACCTTCAACGAGCTTGTCAGACTATTTATTCAACAATTCATAGTAAATAGAAGAATCATCAAAGATTTATCTCATTTATCAAGAATTTACCAGAATGAGCGAGATTATGTAGCAAACATCTGATTTTTTTTTTAGAAGGTTCAATTGAGGCTAAAATATACACATTCTCAATTTATCAAAAACTTTTAAAAATATAAGTCTAATAAGATATATGATATTTTTTCAATTTCAAAAAATATGAGATGAGTACAAGCCCCAACATTTTAACTTAGGGGAAGCCATTGGATGATCTATTTCTATCTAAACATTTGCAGCCACTAAAAATTTTATTACATATATGCAATAATCTCATCATACCATCTGATTTTTTCACAAATTACACTTTAATATTGTCTATCTTCCAATAAGAAAGAGGCCCTACTTTTAGGATGCGGACATTGCATGCAGAGATTCATGCGGTGTCAAATCTATTCGTCGATCACCGCAAAGATGTATTTCAGTGAGCCCCGTTTTTAGTTTCTTTTTAATTAATTTTGATCGACGGTGGAGATCGATAATCAACAGTGTAGATTCGACACCGCATACATCTCTGCATGTAGTGTCCTTATGTAATAATTTCTCCTACTTTTATTAGCATTAGCAGGATAATTGTGAGAAAGATTTACATGCATAGCACGCAATTCTTATTTATTTACGAATCCCACTCCTACATTTCAATTTTTACATTATGTCATCTTCTTTTAGCATGAAAATGTGTATTTTACTTTTTAACCATCTAAGAATTGATATTTTTGGTGTGACATGAAGGATTTGGGTGGTATAAATGTAAAAAACTAAAGCTTAGGGGTTAGATATGTTAATATGTAGGAATTGAAGGACATTTGAGTTGTGTGCTTTTATTTATATAAAAACATTGAAAGAATTCAATTTATTCTGGCCCCGTAGCTCAGTTGGTTAGAGCGCTGGTCTTATGAGCCGGAGGTCGCGGGTTCGAGCCCCGCCGGGACCAATTTTGCAAATGTTTTATAAAATATCTGCCCGACAAGCTAATTAAATTAACTTAGATAAGTAATATTGAAAGCAACTAATTAATTTTATTATAATTAGAATTTATTTTGATTTAATATTTTTATTTTTTAGAAAATTTTTAAAAAATATGTTGGTGGGAAAAATTCATCAAGATTTGACGTTTAAAAAAAAAAATAATTTATAGCTAATTATAAAATTGAGAGTAATTAATTTTAATATTTCCCCATATATTGCTTGATTCCACAAACTTGAAACTTAAAGGGCTGTGGCGTAACCACGACCAGATACAAAATAGTCTCGCCACCCGACTTAGCTATGCCCGTTTTAGGCGTGGATACTCCAAACACGCGTGTCAGAGCGCCTATTTGGATGCGCACAAGTTCTACTCCATCAAATATTTCATGTGACTGTGTGCCCACGGGTGCTTTAGACTCCACTTCACAACATCACATAAATAACAAGCACACAATTCTTATCATATCAAAAGATCTCACAAACCAAACATTCATATTTACGCACAGATCACTCAAATCCTTAACATCACATCAAACATAGCACTACAATCAATTTTTAATGGCGAAATCTACTTTTTCATGCATAAGTTTAAAACAACCAAGTGATACATATGTAAATATGAAAGTTTACACATAAATTATATAAAAGCATAAGAATTTTGTGCTATGGAAGTAAATTTTCTTAAATGCAAATATCAAGCTAAACTTATAAGTGTTACATATGTAAATTTAAAGAAGTTGCATGGTTTTCATGTAAATTTTCTTTAAGGAAAATATGCCGCTTTTGACTGAAATTTCTATAAGCAATTCTGCATCATTAAAAACGACCTGCTTTTTCTCAAGTAAACGTATCTTGTGCAAAATGCATTTTACACGGCCGTCAATGGTCAAGCAGAAACACGCAAAGCACCCCATTCTTAAGTAGGGGTGTGAACGAGCCGAACATGCTCAGCTCGTGTTCGACTCGTTTATATTTCGAGCTCAAAAAGTGTGTTCACGAACAAAGAGTCATTTTAACAAGCTTAATCATGTAGTCATAAGACAATAAGGGTTTGAGCAAGATTTAAAAATTATTATTTATATTAAAATATTATTTGAATATAATTTAATAATTTTTATTCTATTTTCTTAATCAATATTTTAATTGGTTATAAATCTCTGTAGCCTTGTAGTCAATTAGTTTTTTTTAAAATACTACTTAATATATACTTAATATATATATATATATATATATATATATATATAAACTTGATGAGCAGTATTTTGAGCCAAAACGAGCCGAACACGAACAAACACATCTTAGTTCGTGCTCAACTCGTTAACTTATCGAACGAAATTAAAGAGCTGAACACGAGCTTCTTAACGAGTCGAACACGAGCTGTTCTCAAACAACGAGCCATTTTGACGGCCCTATTCTTAAGTATTTACATATCTAACATCTAAACTTCAATCTTTACATTTATACCACCCAAATTTTTCATATCATCATTTTAATTTTTTAAAAAATAAAATACATTTTCTCATCCACATCACATTAGAAATAGTCAAGAGTTGATTCGCATGTATAACTTCTAAAAATATTCGGGATAATTACATGCACAGCACCCGAAAGACTCCAATTTACAAAAAACCTAACATTCAGATGTTATTTTTGAACTATCAAACTGTTGTATTTACGTATGTCACGATCAAATCATTCTGAATGTGATAAAAATGAAAAATACGTCATGAATTTCTACATTTGAGTGAGAATTTGAAAAATGTACGAAAGAAAATGTTGGGTTTGTAAATATAAATAGTTGAGGTGCTATATGCAAATAAACCATTGTATTATATCTTAGTCAGCCTTTCTGCATCATCTGCAGTGTTACACGTTGTGCATAATAATGTCCCGAGTTGACTCCATTATTTCCTAAGTCTTCCATTACGACATCAGAAATAACAAAGAAGTTCTACTGCTAAATTTCAAGACAACAATTTCATATAAATTGCAGGGTTCTCCAAACAGGGGGAGAAATGCAAATATAATTTGTCCAAAGCCATCAGCAACTGAGCTAATTCGATCGTTTTCATGGCTTCTTACTCCATTCCTAGGAGCAGACCATCCACATGGATAATCATGGGAAGGAATCAATCCACCATTCAGCATAACAACTGGTTTCTCCTCCTCACTTTCCTCCTCTCACTTGTTATCATCGTCGCCATCGTTCTCATCGCTCGTTTTTTCGCATACTATCTCCGCCGTCGCCATGCAAATGTCGCACGTACTCCGCACACCCCTCGACTGGATGCTAGAGCTGTCGCTTCGCTTCCAACTTTTGTTTATTGTTCGGGCAACAATAATGATGTTGGTGAAAGCCAGTGTATCATCTGCTTGAGTGAGGTTGAGGAAGGGGAGAAGATGAAGATGTTGTCGAATTGTAAGCATTACTTTCATGTGAAGTGTATTGACATGTGGTTGCATGAGCATTCGACGTGCCCCATATGTCGAGCGGATGTGAAGAGTGATTGTCAATTGTTGGCTTCGCCGACGATGCCGGCAAGGGTTGGTGGAGCGAGAGGAGAAGAGTTGATAATGGCGGGGGTGACTGTCAGAGATGCGCGTTCTATGTTGATTATGAGATCATCTCTCTGCAGAAGATTGAGTATGGAGAGGGGAGAAAGGCGAGCCGATCATATAATGGTGGATTTAGAGAGGGAGTAGTTTGGTGAGGCTGATAAATATGATTTTTAAGAAGTAATAAATATGAATTCAATAGGATATGTGTTTTCTAAAATTGAAGAAAAATGTTTATATAATGTATGAAAAATAAATTTTGATAAATACTCCTTATGAAGCTGGGGGATGGTGAAGGGAATTTGTTGGTAATGATGTGTATTAAATAACTGTTGTTATGATATGTTACCTTGGAAAAATGGAAGGGATCAAGGTGCTTGAAGTTAAAAGAAGACTATGAGTCTGTTTGGCGCAGTGACATGAGAGCGACGCGATTTCACGCTGCGTGGTAACATATCAAACAAGACCTAAACTCTCTACGATTATAATTATCTGTTCATACCCAAAATTGTTTTCTAATCACTTCGCATTTCGACCTCTTGAAACGTCCCACTGTGAATTCTCTTTAGCCGATTGAATCACCCTCATTATAACAACTGCTCGACATAGGCATAAAACAAAAAGAATAAATTCACGGTTATGACAAGCACATAAGAATAAGTACTTTATTTTTTGATAAGTTAAGTCAGACTTATATAATTATGAATTGTTATAAAAAAGATTGAGGCAATTTTTTTCTAATGTCATTCCAGGAAATGCAATCAGACTGATGAAGTTTTTACAAGACAAATATTCCACTAAAAATGAACAACTCGTCATCAAGATGTTTCGGTTGTTATTGGACTTAGAGTATACCAGCCTACACTTGTTCAAGTCTCGACGCACTTCGAGTGTCACTGCGGCTTTAGCTTTTATTGAAGCTTCGCTGGATCCCAATCTTTTGGAAATAAAAAATAAATCTTCCTTTTTCTTGCAAGTTCCTGACGTGTCGTGACCAATTCTAATAATAAATCTGCAACACACTTTGAGAGGGTCCTTCGGTGGATAAAAGATGCTCCCACCGATGACTGAGATTTATCGGCATCCTTCGGCTGATTACTTATAGGATTTGGGTTGGTCGGTACTAAAATCTTCAAATTCACCTTATTTTCCTCCAAAGTCGAAAACACATTAACAAACTGTGGAACCAGTGACTCCCCCTCCGCACCGAACCATCAACTATATAGTCTTGCACTGAGAGAGCAAGCACAATGTTTGATCGAAGTTCTTCGATCCTCAAATCTTTATAAGCTCACTCTTGTCCACTTCCAAGAAGAAAGAGGGGAAAGAAGTAAAAAAAACAAAATGCCCACACCTCGAATAATAGAATTTCATATTAGTCAACTTAAGCAAACACAAAAGAAAAATTAAATACACAACAAAGGGTAGAAAGTAAAAAACGAAGATGAAACGACCAAGAACCTTACTTTCATTTATAATTGAAAAACTCACAAAGTTTTCTATCTCTGTATGAAATGTTCAAAAGAAAAAAAAAAGAAATTTATTCTTAGTACAAGAAAAAATCGAAGGAGAGTAATACATTTGACGACCCTCCATCTTCCTCATTGCTTTCTACTTCATTCGGAGCCTCCTTCAAGTTCGAAAACAGAGTAGCAAACTTCAACACATCGGTGCACTCAGGGGAGAACAACTTCGCCTTCACCATTCGGTTGATGCCGCAGGAAACCCCCTTCTTGAGCTTCACAACAAGGAGTTCCACGTGACGCTAGTGGAAGGAGAGCTCAACAAGAAAATCATCAAACAACTTCATTGTGGCCACTTTCTTCTGCATGGCTCGATTTTCCTGATTTTCTGTGATTGAGAGTAACTTTGATTGCTTGAGTGTTTCGATTTTTGCCGCCGCCGCCTATTCTTTCACTGACTCTGCCCTCTCCTTAGTTGTTGCTAGCTTTTCCTCAGCATCTAATTGTTCTTCGCATTCACGAAGAAGGACCGTTGACTGGAAATGAGAAGCCTCATGCCAACACACCTAAGTAATAGAGAATAAGTAAGGAGATAGAGGAATGAGCAGAAAAATTTCGTATCAATTGTGTCATATTCATAAAATGATTTCTCTATTTATAAGGGAAAGAGTTTTAATATAATGATGTTACATTTTTGCCCCTGCTTTAAGGGGATCTTTACTTGAATATTTTTGGTATTTTATATTATTGTCATACTGCTCTCTAGTTCGACTAGTTAAGCTTAATTAGGTTCGGGTCACAACAAGATCAGCTTGGTCTGCTGAGATCTTCTTAGCTAGATGGGATTAGCTCGATCAATTAAGTTTTGTTGATACGGGTCGGCCAATTGACATGATCCGCCTATCTATCCTTGAGCCCTGATGAGGGGCCTATGAATGTCTATGGAATGAGAGATGCCAAGGAACAAGATCTTTCTTGTATGGGGTTTCCTATGACAGTTAGCTATATAAATATATATGGAATTATTTCAAATATACCACTTGGATTTATATTTTTATCATCTAACCTTCAATTTTTACATATACATGTCACTTAAAAAAGGTGTATTATTCACTTTCTAAGAGTTAGAACAGTGATATTTTGTATGTATATTAAAGATTAGAGCGGAATAAATATAAAAAAAAATAAAATTTAGGTGTTAGAAATGTAAATGCATAGGAATTGGGTGGTATGTATGTAAATAGCCCATTGTGAAAACTCAATTGAAGCCCATATATTTGGAACATTCTAACAGCCATTCTTACATTTCTATGCATACCTTGTTTTCAATTAGAGGGCGAATTATCGTAATCTGACAGATAACATACACTCCGACGAGGCTTCGTGTGGTTTCGCGATTGCTAGGTCTCCACATCTAGTAAGAAATCTCAAGGGCGTCTATGGGATGACTGGCGATGTTGAATTCTTCCCATGACTCGAGTTGTGACAAGAGACGAATCAAAGCATCTTTTCGACTTGCTAGGCTTTAGTCTTTGTTTTAGACGAGTTTCGCTTGTTCAGCCTCCAACCCCCCGGTTTAGCTGATTGCACCTAACCAAACATGTCTTTCGACATTCTGCTTGTCAATGCTTAGCCTTCCGATGAAGGACCGTTCGTATTCTACCTGTGTGCTATTGGTTTTCTATCTGTGGGCTCTTTGTAGCCATACTCGTCCACACTTTTTTCGATTGGATTTCCTCGAGATCTATGCAGATGCGTATATAATGTGCAAAATTATATTTTATCATGTTATTTAATCCTCAGATATATATTAGTAAAAAATGTTTAATATTATATCACAAAAAGAAATTTTCGTACATTGCATTTATAATTTTCATACAAACATATCTAATACTTAATTTCACTTCTCAATTATCATTTAGGGCTCATTTGGGGCAGCTTATAGCTGCGGGGGCGTTTTTAAAAACGCGGCGGTACTGATTGGATCGTGCATGTTGTCTGTTTATCCGAAAACGCAGTTCTATTTTTACACTAAATGCAGGCCGTGGGTCGAACCCCACGGTCGACCCGGGGACCGCGTTTCAGGATAAACTATTTATTCTGAAATGCACAACCTGCCCTAAACACACCCTTAATTTGTTAAAGCAATACCAATTTCTTACTCCGTACGATCACATATTATTTTTGGAAATTCACGATGTACCATACATTTCTTATGAATTTACGAATATATCCAACATCTATAATTTGATATTTAAATTAAGAACTTTTTTGTGGAATAAATATCTATGTATTAAAAAATGTATTTTAATTTTAAGAAGATAGTGGTGATATTATTTTTTTGTTGTGATGTTGAAGAGTTGGGTGGTACTTTTGTAAATATGAATGTTTTGGTGTTAGATATATAAGCATGTAGGAATTGTATGGTTTTTAAACTTAGGCATGTGCGGGTCCATTATCGTTACATGAGAAGTTATTATTGTCGTCTGAAATCTGCGTCGAAATCTTTGCATCGATCTCATCAGATTTGTGTCTAAAAATTCGATGGAAAACATTCTGATAACGGCGAAACTTTGTTTAGAGTAGCGACTGATTTTGCATTGAACTAATCGACACAAAACCTTTACTTGTTAGAATCGAACTCATTGCGACTCAAATCTAATGCAGATGACCTAATATTTTCATCCCGCGCGCCTAAATTTTATTCATTTCCTCTCTACGCTCTGCCATCCTCCCGTCTGCTTGAATCCCTCACTCTCCACTTTCCATCTTCCCTTTCCTGCTCGCCCTCACGGCTTCGCTCAAAACCAACGCCTTCCCAAACAACAATTCTCGATACAGTTGCCACTAGTAGCTAGCTTAGCTAGGAAGGTAATGACAGTACTCAGCCTACAGAGACCATCAAAAGTCCAGTAGTTCTCATCCTTCCTTTTTGCTCCAATCAGAAAATATTTAGAAAGGTAATTCCATTTGTCTCTTTAAATTTGTCATTTAAATTTTTGTTTAGTTATGTGAATGTGGTATGTATGTAAAATTTGAAGTTTAGGGGTTAGGTATGTATATACATAAGAATTGAGTGGTATGTATGAATATCTTCATAAAAATGAAGCTTAGGTGTTAGCAATGTGCATACATAAATATTGAGGGGTATGTAAGAAATCTTCATAAAACTTGAAGCCTAGGGGTTAGCTATGTAAATACATAAGTATTGAGTGGTATGTATTTACCAATTAGTAGAATTCATGTTGTTTGCTTGAAGTGAAGCGATATATGCATCGGGTATTGTTCAAACTGATTGTGATATGAAACGTGATGTTATTACTAGAATTCATGTTGATTGGTTAAAGTGAAGGAATGCCACGATCGAGACTATTGTTTAAAATGATGGTGTTATAGATGGGAATGTTATTAGTAGAGTTGATGTTGGTTGGTTGAATTGGAGGAATGCATTGATCAGTCAAATGTTTGAAGTGAGCGTGATATAGATAAAGATGTTATCAGTTGAATTAATGTTGGTTGGTTGAATTAGAGGAGTGCATGGGGTCTTGTTCAAAGTGATGGTGATATAGATTGGTTTGTTATTAGTAGAATTCAAGTTGGTTACATGCAGTTGGTCAGTTGACCAAGTAGTGTCGCCTTCTTAATATAAGTATTGATTAATTTTTATCTCTGTAGTAGTTGCATTGACTCGTAAAACTACACCTATGCTGCAGATGGATATCCATAATTTGAGAGTTTTGATGTATAACATATTGTATCCATGACGAAAATGACTCACATATGAGTTTTTGAATGGAGTTGAGAAATGCATGCAGGTGGCATCAAAATTGCTAATCTATCGTTCTGAGCATAAGTTATGGTGTCCTTGTGCGAAGCACAAAAATCAAGGACTTCTGCGACCCGAAGAAGTTAAGTTGGATAATTACCGCAAGGGATTCAAACCTAATTATTGGCACTGGAAAGCGCATATGATCAAGAACCTAAAGTTTAATTCGATCAAGCAGGCACATCAACAAGTTATGCGCCCTCTGAAGAGGAATTTGATGTCACATATAAAAGAAATGATTTATGATGCTCAGAGAGCTCAATTTCTTGGGAGTGTTCAACACGAACTTGAAACACCAAGAACAAATCACAAAAGTTATATGTCTTATGACCACCATATTCAATGTAAAATTTATGTGGTACAAGTTTTTAAATAAAATAAAAAAAAATTGTGAAGAATAAAGTACATCCTGAGTGATTGATCTGTGAAACATATCTATTGCAGGAGATGATAACTTTCTGCTCATATTATTTTGAGCAAGGTCATCAAAGAGTTCATATTATAGGTGGCATGCCTCCACCACCAGAATTATCCATA
>NEWO01000563.1:323613-348852 GCA_003013225.1 Phalaenopsis aphrodite
ATATATATATATATATATATATATATATATATATATATATATATATATATATATATATATATATATATATATATATATATATATATATTTCAACTTGAAAAGCTATGCATATGAGCTAGTAGATAAATCTTAGGTCAAACAAAAGGCTAAATTGTAACAAAATGAAGAATAAAAGTTAGGGCAGGGCATGCGCATCACTATCATCCTGTCTCTTGTATGTTAGAAGCAAAACATATAAGATGGGCATCAAATAAGCAAGGATGTAAAACATAACAGTAGTTTGATCTTCAGAGACATTAATATGGTAAAAGAAACATGGACATTTGCAGACACAGCACTCAATCTTTAAAATGAAATAAAAATAGCACTATTACCACTTTTAAAAAGTCAAATGTACTTTTTCATGCATAGGTTTAAAGCACCCAAGTGCTATGTGTTTAAATATGAAAGGTTAGGTATGAGATATGTAAATAAAAAAATAATTGTGTTCTATGTATATAAATTTCCTAACAATCATTTAGAATATAGCCAAATGAGCTTTTCTTCTGTAAACATAAGATGCTATGAAAGTGAAGGCATAGATGTGCAAAAATTATCAGAGAGATATTTCTACTCGACCGGAGATATGTACCTCCTAATATTATCAATATTCTTATCACCAACTCTGATTATCATCATAATCATTAGCTTTATCCCACTCTTAACGACCATCATTATCAACTCTTCCTGGTTGATTCTTGTAAAGTACTACCATGCGTTCACTCTCTATTATGCAAGTTTATTTACCATTCCTTGGTAGGTTAACTTTTGTTGACTAATATTCTCTTAATTTTCTGCATTAATCTTATATAATGATGCTATTGGTGTATTTTTTTTTTTACCTTTGTATCCCATGCTCAAAACAACAAGGTTATTATATTTTTTTCAATAGAGGCTATCCTCACCTCCATCTCTATCATTCATAGTTTTGCAATACCTCCATCTTAGTATTGTTATTTTCCCTACATCTAAGTAGGCTATAAGTGACACTTTTCTTCCAAAAATCTATTATTCAAATAGGTCTAATGATAGCTTTAAAAATTTATCTTCAAGTCTATATGATATTCTCTTTCTGCAAGACTACTCAAGCAATTTCAAATTAACGACTCTGAAGGAAAATAGTTCTTTCCCACATCTTTCAATTGAAAATATATGCTACATATTTATATACACTTTAATCTATGTAGCTCAGAAATATCTCTAATAGAGAAAAGATCTTGCAATAAGATCTCTAATTAGGTTACCTAATATGAAAAATTCATTTATTAGATTTCTTATAATCAAACTATTTATAATCAAGTTTTCTAATATACATCTATTAGATTTATTACTTTTCATAACAGTCCCTCTCAAGTTGGAGCATAAATATTTATCATGACCAGCTCGTTACAGATAGGACTGTCAACTTGGCTCCTTGTTCGCGAACAGCTCGTGTTCGGCTTGTTAAGCAGCTCGCGATCCGCTCATTGAGCCAAACACGAACAAATGTTTAAGCTCAAAATATAAATGACCTGAACACGAACAAATATCTGTTCGCTCTTGTTCAGCTCAAATTGGCTTGAAAAGAACTAAAGAAATGAATGAATATAAATATATTTACATACAAACCACCCAATTATTATATCACATAAGAAATATATTTTTATTTTGGGCATTTACATAAATAACACCCCATTTTTTCACCTGACCTGGCTCAAACCAACTCGATGCTTCGAAAAACATGTTATTTGTGGCAATGGTGTTATTTGTGCGTGCTCGCAACAATAACACCAAAATAACACAACAAATTTATTTGAAAAACACCACCACAAAAACACGCCAATAGCACCGCGGGTTACCTCAAATAACAGCGCGATAAAACCACAATAAAACCACAAATTTACTCAGATAACACCCCGCCAAAATATGCCAATAACGCTGCGGGAATAATACTTGAATAACATAACAATAACACCACAAAAACACCACAAATTCACTCGAATAATACCGTCGCCCAAAACATGTCAATAACACTGCGGGTTACCTCAAATAACATCGCAATAACACCACAATAACACCGCCAAAATATTTGAATAACACTCGAATAACATCGCAAATTTGTAGTGTTATTATGGTATCATTGCAGTGTTATTCGAGTATTATTGTGGCATTATTACGGTGTTTTTTGAGGTAACCTGCAATGTTATTGGCGTATTTTGGAGTTACTCGAATAAATTTGTGGTGTTAATGTAGTATCATTTGAGGTAACTCACAGTGTTATTGGCGTATTTTGGCGGCGGTGTTATTCGAGTAAATTTGCGGTGTTATTATCGTATTATTGCGATGTTATTGCTGCCAAAAACATGCAAATAACATTGCTGCAACAAATAACAATATTTATGATCAATAATAAACAAGATTAATATTTTCATTGTGTAAAATTTTATATGAAATTTGCTCTTGAAAATTTTTTTAATTAACCAATGTTTTGTGGTTAAAATTATAATTTTTAATAAAAAAATTAGATAAAAATATTATTTTATTTTTATTTAAAATAATAATTATTATAATAATTTTATATTCTAACGAGTTAATTTCGAGCCAACAATTAATACAAAGATATTCTCTTTTTTGTACTATTTATGGTTGGCTGATGGTGGTGAACTAGAGTGTTATTATGAGTCCACTCATATTGAAGACTCGAAGGAATGAGAGTTTATCATGAATAAAAAGATGTAGTCATTAATGTCAAATCAAACGTGAAAACTAGCATAATTGTCATATGGCAAAAATGTGTTGCACAACAAGCGGGTCTACAGGCTTAAAAAAAAGTCAGAAAGTAGACGAGATTTATTATGAAGGGATTTCAAATAAAGGAAGGAGTTGACTACACTGAGATTTTTTTTCTTGCAATGAAGATGATAAAAATCATAGTTGTATTTAGCTTAATAGCAGGGGAAAATTTACATCTGAAGCAGATGAATGTAAAGACGATCGTCGTACATTGCGACTTAGAAAAAGGATTGTACATGGCGCAGCCGCAGGAATATGAAATTCTAGGAAAATAAGATATGGTCTGCAAACTGAAAAAAAAAATTATGGGTTGAAGCAAAAACCAAGGCAGTGACACAAGAGATTTAACAGATTTATGTCAGATAATGGGTACACGAAGTGTCAGACAAATCATTATTAATTTATTAAATAATTTAATAATTGTTATATTATATTTTTGGTATGTGAATAATATGTTTATTGCAGGAGCAGATATGGAGAGACTAGGAATTTGAATGAGCAATCATTAAGGGAGTTTAAATTGAAGTATTTAGGTCCAGTAAAAAAAATGATTAACATGAGAATCAACAGGGACTGAAGTAGGTACATTGAATTTGTCTCAAGCAGAATATGGAAGGTCCTACACATGTTCAATATGAATGATGCAAATTCAATTTGCACCCCTTTAGAAAGTCACTTTAAACTATCTAAAGAATAATCACCCAAATCCGAAGCAAAGCAAACATGGATGAGAAGAACTTCATATATTTTAGCAGTTGGAAATTTGATGTATGTGATGATATGTGCAAAGAAAGAAATTGTACGTATAGTGGGAGTGATAAGCCAATACATGATTTAGGAGGCAGTGAAGTAGATTTTCAGATACTTGAAAGGAGCAATCAACAAAACACTTTGCTTTGAAAGTACAGAGATTGATCTAGAGAGATATGTAGATTTAAATCAAGCGGGAGATATTGATGGTACAAGAAGTACAAATTATGACTTTACTTTAGGAAACACAACAGCGAATTTGATTTTCAGGTTATAGAAGATTGTTGTATTATAGATTACAGAAGTAAAGTATATTGTTATCAATAAGGCTAGCAAATAATTAATTTGGCTAGAGTTTTATGACATAATTGAGCAAGGAGTGGGGGAATAGAAAGCTTCATAGTGATAATATAAGTGATATTCATCTAGCAAAGAACATTGCATTTCATGCGGAGCACATTCAGCTAAAAATATCATTTCATTCTTTCACTCTTAGAAGATGATCAATTATCTTTTGAGAAAAAACACAGCTCAGAATCTTACAAGTGATTTGACTGAGGTTGTTACTGTTGAGAAATTGAAGTTATGTTTGGCTTCAGTTGGAGTTTAGAAATGTAGAGACTAGAGTTGAGCCACATTAAAGTACATTACTATAAAAAAAGTGCATATTTGAAAAGTGGTATTAATTGCAATTAGTCTCCAAGAGGAAAATAATTATTTTGTGGAGATTGTTTGTGGTAGCTGAAGGGTTGTTCGAGCGCCCCAACACTTGGGGTGGCACCCCGATGCTTGGCAGAAGTACCTTGGAGCCAATGGGAGCACTGCAGTGCTCATTTTAGGCTTCTAAAACAGAGCCTTCGATAATTCGGCACCCACAAGTGGTGTCCCCGTGCCCTGCTGCATTTGTTTCCAATTTTAAAAGCTGAGAGCTCAAAAATCCAGTGACAAAGGTCGGTGCCCAAGCGCCTGCAATCGAATTTTTGCAGTTAAGTGTTTATATTTCGATTTTTTTGCAGGAAGCAGACGATTGCTGCGACAAGACAAAGGAGCGAGTGAGTAGGTGGTGTTGGATTTCTATTTTCATTAGTGCGATAGAGAAGGGAGACAAGTCCTGAAGTGTTCCAAGAATTAGAGAGGTTTGAGTGTGGTGTAATTTGCATAATTCTCCTCATTTCTTAATTGTGAATTGTTTTGTGTGGTGTGGCTCCATGGGTTTTTCCCGTTTTCAAGTTTTTCCACATTAAATCTGTGTTTTTTTTCTCCTTGTTTATGTGCTTCTATTTAAAGTTTTGTTTTGTATCTCTCGAATTAGTTTCCGCATTTTAATCTCTCAAAACATACAACGCGTGCATGAAAGTGCCATACTTCAAATATCCTTTGTAAGCTTCTCCTTATAAATAAATAGAGACTAAATGTTCATACTTAACGTAATATTATTAAAATTGAAAAAACACCAATCCCCAATTAGTTCTAATATTAGTCACTGGTTCATCATATATACATTCAATAATTTTAACATGTCCATGAGGAGCATGACACAATTTTTTGCCTTAAAGCGTGTCAAATTAATTCTCTGTATGTTTCAATTAAAATCAATAAAAATTATAAGAAATCTTTTACTTAATCTCTATACATTTCTATTAAATATTTGGGTATAAGAAAATACTTCTGTAGTAAATCCTCCTGGCACAAAACCAAATGTGTTTCCCATCATGAAAAAAAATTTTAAACCTAATTTTTATTAATATAACTTTATTGAAGGTCTCATAAATTGGTTACTCTATAGTCAATATAATCTTGAAAATTTAATTTGTTTTTAGAT
This sequence comes from Phalaenopsis aphrodite, assembly GCA_003013225.1. NCBI lineage: Eukaryota > Viridiplantae > Streptophyta > Magnoliopsida > Asparagales > Orchidaceae > Phalaenopsis > Phalaenopsis aphrodite. The sequence continues at coordinate 328,997 of NEWO01000563.1, forward strand.
ATTAACCCCAAAATATTCTCCCAATAGTTTGGCATGCTCTTAAATTTGAGAATTATATTGAAAATATTTTTTAGCAAAACAAATGTAGCATCCTAATAACTCTTCAAATCTTAATAGGTATCTCATATATATAGCTAAGCACTTAATTGCAAGCATCTTATTCAAAACTAACTTAATTTTACTTTTTGGGATCAAAATATTATAAATCTTATTATATTGTTTGTAACTATTCAAAAATAATTTCTTCATTGAATCACAATCCAAAAGTTCTCAAGATAATATTTTTCATCTTCTTTAATGTCTTCATCTCTAGCCAATATCATATGATCATCACTTTTGGTGCATCTAACTTGATCAAAGTCACTTCCTATAATATATTTTTCGAATATATTCTATATATCTCATTTTCTCCATTTTAATACCAAGTCCTATATAAATCATCAAAATTGTACATTTTATAACTTATTATTTTGCTCACTTACACTCTTAAAAAATTTTAGCTTTCTTACATGTATAAAATATCAAGCCTATTATATAGACAATTAAAAGTTTTAGTTTTTGTTCTGCTCAATATACTCTTTACAAGATTTCAAATATTTTTATAATAATTATTGGCTTAAGTAGGATACACAACTAAGTCCCACCTTTATCACTTAGTGAGTTTGGACATCTATTAACAACAGATATTGCGAACACCCTTCCTTCCCATCTTTACCTTTATCACTAAAATTGGGATGAGAAAGCCCTTGCTTCCCAATTAATTTTTTAATCCCTGCAGACTTTACTGATCTTGAAGTGGTCGCAGCCAGCTTAAATGCTCCAATGCCTATTTCTCTGTGACCATCCATAAAGAGGAAAAATTCAATGTGGAAAGAAAGAATGGTTACACCCCATCTATAAAATTGATTGAAAGGAATTGGTGAACCTAGTAGAAAAGAGACCTACGCGAAGGTGTTTTAAAAAAGATGTAACTTCGTAAAAAAAGAATGATTGATTGCAAAGTTCCTTTACTTTTTCAACATCATTCATTAGTCATCTTTCATAAATCAAACAAAGGTAACCTTTGAACATTGTTTTCAGCATCAACATCACAAAATCATTATCATCACTAGCTTCATCCCAAGTAATTACAATAAACTATTATGTTATTCAAAAGCAGAATGCACTAATTAACATTAGCCAAAGCCAAAGTTTTAACTTTAAAGTGCCGACGATGTCTGTTATGAAAAACTATATGCAACGGCAATGATTAAGAAAAATCAAGCAGAAAGCAGGCATTATAGCAATTTGTCAACACATAGCACGCGTCAAATGCATGTCATCTCATTAGGAGCATATAGATTTATAGAGATAGATCATATAATGAAAAAACATTACTAAAGAGAATTTCTACAGAATTCAAAGGTTTGATACCAAGATAGTATCTAAATTACCTTATTAACTGCACTACAATTATTTTTTCCTTACGCCCTGACGAAATCCCAATGTATTCCCTACCGAATTACTGAAGTAATTTTTGGAATTTAAATTTTTTTCTTCTGTAAAATAAAAACGAAACTAATTTATAAACGCAATAGTTGGATTATATGAAATCAAATTTCTTACATGATAGATTTGTAAAAGTCTTCCATATGATAGTAGCGCCAACAACAAAAAGAGGAAGAAACAGCTGCAAATATACTAACCAGGAGAAATTGGAAGAACGGCAATTGACATCCCAACAAAGGCCAAAGCAGAAACCCCACCAACTAAGCCATCAGCTCCATCGGTTAAGCAAACGGCATTGGGCATGGCAACAAAACAAAATAGTGTCAATAGCCGATAGCACTTTCCCAGATGAACAAGCCCGTATGGTGGAGGCAGAGGAACTAAGAACTTCCTTCAGTGAGTAATGAATCAAAAACGTTCAGTAAGAAAATGCAGATGTCATGTTCAAAATAAGCATGTACATGCTCAACAAAATGATTAAACCCCAAAATAATTTCCCAACTATTTGTGTAATCTCAGAATATCACATTTCTCAGATTTAATCCCTCGACTAAACAAAAATGATCCAAAATGATCCCTCGTGTAGAACTTATGATACAAAATTAATCCCATTTCAAAATTAATGCTAATTTCATCCCTGAGGGACCAATATGGATCAATTTTGTAAAGTCCAAGGACTAAATTGAAAAGATGTGATATTCTAAGGCTTAGTTGGCCACCAGTAAATAGACAGAGTAGTATTTTGAATTTGAACCAATATTAAAATTAGCAAAAGAACAAAGATATCCTACAATACATAGAAAAATATTCTACATTCTAAGCACAATAAAGCATAGATTAAGGATTGTGCTCAAAGTTCTAAATTGCTAGGAGTGCAGAAATATCAGTCGAATAAGATGAATATGATACATCGCAACACAAAACAAAATAAACTAAAATAAACCAATCGCTTCTAGTCCCAAGCCTGCACAATAATTGTTCAGAACTGATGTTAGATTGACAATCAATCCCAAAATTCATAAAAAATGATCCAAATTTGATTTTATGTAGATCATGGATGATCCCAAAATCTATGGATCAAAACCATGCTAGTATTGTAATAAGTGGGCAAAAAATTAATGGTTTTTGTGAGAGGACAAAAATTAGATAGGGTGTGAAGATAAAAGCGATGTACAGCATCTAATACCAAATTGGTGGAAGCAACATAAGTACACAAGGACATTACCTAAAAAAAAGCTAAACTAAATTTTGATGCAATGGTGTAAGAGTTAACAAAATATAAAATTGGAATTGTATTTGCTACATAAAACTTTAGGACTAGGAAAAAACGGAATGATGAAACTATAGACCAAAGGCTTATTATTAACATGGAACAAAACTACAAATGCAACTAAGCAAGCATTAGAGATCAAAATATGTTCCAAAAACATAACTTAATGAAAAATCTACCAAAAATAACAATCTATCATGACTAACTTGTATTTTATTGTACCATAAAGCAATTTTGCATTGCCTATTCAATGAATTTGCACGCCGAAAAAATTTTACTATTAAGACACAAACCATTAATTGCTTAAATCAGTAACTAATAGATTGTTACCCTGAAAAAAATTTTGGTCATATGATTATGAAGAAGTATACATGCTGTATGGTGTTGGTAAATTGGCTGTATCCAGCCAAGCTGAAAACCACATCCCAACTGCTACCTGCAAAGAATATTATGGTGAAAATTTGGCCGCTTCAGATGAATATAAATCTTGTCCAATGAAAATAATTAGTTAATTTCACGTGTTTGGGAAAGAGAACTTCTTACATGCAATAATAATTTCAGCCATCCCGGTAATTTGTACTTATGCATCATGGAAAATCGGAAAATATCATCAAGCAACCCAATTGCTGCAAAACCCAGAGTCGCTGCAGCTACTCCAGTAACAAGGATAGAATTATGTCCTATTACAGCTCTCCAAGTGGTGATCCCAACTGGAAGAAAAAATAAGCCGCCAATTGTAGGTATTGACGTTTTAAGGGAACTGAGAGATCTTTCTCTCTTAATTATCTGATGTATTTTCAGGCCATCAACAATAGCAACAAACAAAAATCCAATGCATGCTGATAAAAATGCTGATATAGAAAATGGGCATGTCAAAAAAAATGGCTCCAGAGGTAGCCTAACAATCCTCCATGAGCACCAATCAACAAATAAAAGAAATAATGTCATGAAGACTATCAATCCCAAGGTAAGGATGACTCCTCTTCGAGTCCTAGCATTAAAAGAAAGAATTTGTCAAACTATAAACAAGTTTAGATCCAAAGGAAACATATTTTCATAGGGACATTTGCATACATTCCACACAATTCTTATATCTTTACATATCTAACGCCTAAACATTTATATTTACATGCATAACATTTAAATATTTAATATCACATAAAAAGTATCAATATTATTACATTTTTAAAAGTGAAATACACCTTTCCATGCATAGGTTTATAAGATTAAAATATTATAAAATGTAAATATCAAATTTTAGGTTTTAGATATGTAAATACATATATGTATGTAAATTTCCCATTTTCATATACATATAAAGTGCCATCTCATTCTACATATGAAAAGTGTTTGTGAATCACCAGTATGACCATACCAGACCATGCAAAAATAAACACACAAAGACATGAACAGGCAAGGAAAAGAGAATGAGATCAAGCATATGCATAACAACAGATAGATGATGACCAATTTTGTAAATAGCAAGTAGATGGTTGAAGAATTTCTGTTTCATTAATTAGACATCTATAAAATCATACATAACACAAATTCCTATGTATTTGTGTATCTAACACCAAAACTTTGTTTTACCGCCATTTTAACTTCTAAAAAATGAAAGGCGCACCTTTTCATCCATAGGTAACGTGGTGTGTATATAAATATTGAAGTTTAGGTGTTAAATATGTAAATACATAGGAATTGAGTAGTATGTACCTACATCTTCCTTATCTAAATTCAGAGTGCTCACCTATTCTTTCTATAGCCTTCTTGAATGGTTGCCAACCGGTGGGCGGACAAGGTCAGTGCAGCATTGGGAGTTTCAAAGCGTTCCCTGCTCGATGGCAATTCAGTTTCAGCAAAAGGAGTAAGGAAGGCATCAACATCGCTTTCCTCTCCTTCACTAGAAGAAATTATATAACCACTCCCTCCATAACCCCCCTGATCCTCAAGTGAAAAGGAGATATCCCCAATATCCTATGTAGCAATAGAAGAATGCATCAACATTTATCCACAAGAAACCCTTTTCTCATTACAGAAAAAAGATAAAAGCAAAATTAACTATTCTATAGGGGTTGAAATTAAGAGTGAAAATTAGAAAAAATGAAAGCGAACTCATTTTTTTAATATCAACAATTTAATATAAGAAGAATATATAACGGAGAAGAGAGCAATTATTTCAAAGTGGAAGTGGAGGGCATACATTTCAAATTAATTACAATACTTATTTGTTTTTGTGAATCAAAAGTGTGTCGACACTAATCCCGAAGAGATCTAATGGTCAAGAGAAAAGAGTAAGGCGAATGAAAGCCCATCGACAAAAAACCATGAGGTTCACATGTCCACCCAAGCGAAGTTGTCCGAGTCAAAGCAAGCAAAACCAAAGCCGACCAAATCACAAGAAAGACCAAAAACGACCGGAGGATACAAGAATGAGTCATTCAAACAAAAAAGATACTAAAGGGCATCCAAGTCCATTATCACATGAGAGACAATCCCAGGAAGATTCAATTCCTTAGCATCTTCAACCATTTCAAAAACGCCCCAGAAGCTCCTCATCATGGGTCAAGGATTAACAACTAGGTTGCATCAAACTGGTCGGCTCGTATCAACCAAAGATCAATCGATCGAGCAGATCTCAACCGACCAAGCGGATCCTAATCGATCGAGTTGAGTCTTACTGACCCAAAGCCAATTGAGCTTAGCCAGCCAACCCAGAGAGCAATTGAAAGATCAGGTCATACATGTAAAATATCAAGAATATATTATACATCATCACATCGTATTATCTTTCCTATAAATAGGGAGATCATTTTATGAATAGAATGTTATTGACACGACGTATTACTGTTCATCCTCTCACCGACTCCCTCTCCTTACCGTCTATTCTTTGGGAGTAATTCACGGACAAATCAGAATTCAACATCCTAAAAGATGTTGTGAGTGTGGAACGTGACACAAACAAGAAGAAGAGAAACCCACAATAGAAGAACCAACAACATGGAGGGCAACAAAAATTTTGTGAACCAGCAATTCCAAGAGTTGAAGGATCAAATTCTAGATGATTTTCAAGATGCATTAGCTCGATAAAGAGAGTGGCACCCCAAGAGGAAAGGTCGGCAACCAATGGCAGAAGAGTCCCTCCAAACTTGGAGGAAAATTAACTCCCAAAACTTCGATAGTGTCGGGTCTACACCGATAGATCGACATCGGGTCGCGCGTATTGAGGAGCCCTGTAAGCCCGGGGATTCGTTCCCCTGACAAACCTCTGAGGTCGAGTCTTCAGAAAGACGCAAGGTCCCACTAGATCGGGCATACCAAAGCGTAATGCCAGCCAGAACGCCGAGCCACCGGGACGATTCCAAGATTCTGGATTCATGATCCTACAAAAGACAATCATTTCTAGCCGATCAAATTGCTTCAATTTTTTTTACTCATTTAAATTTATGACAATTTTTTCTAGTCATATGTGTGATCTCAGATCTGATCGACACTCAGGAAACTCAAGAAGTTCATGCAAGTGATCGATAAAATTCAACTGATATCTTGGGAACCCAAACAGGCCCATTATAAATGTTTCCATCCGAGCTACAAAAATGACAGTAATAAGTAACGACCAATCTGTAAATATTATATAAATAACTAACAACGATGAACAATTGTTTGATTGGTCAATCATGCAAGAACTGGCCCACAACGCTCAAGCATTAATAAAACTCATATCTCCAACTCTGAAGCGGGTCAAGCTCTGATGATGATTCATTACCCATTAGCGACAGGATCTGACGTGAGTATCGTATGAATCACCCCAGCAGCAAGCCTCGACAGTTATCCCTGCGAAGGTTGCGACAATATTATATTAATATGTCTAGAATAAGATGTGATCGTCCAATGTGACAACCTAACTGAGAGATAAAGGCATGTGGGAGCTATAAAACTTGAGTCGGACGATAGCATATCAGAGAAGTCCTAAACTCTCAATAATCATACTCATCCATTCGGATTCAGCAAAATTTTCTAATCAATTAGCCTTTCAACCTCAAGAAATGAATCAAAGTGGATTCCCTTCGCCAATTAATTTCCTCCATTATAACAATTGCTAGGCACAGGTATTTGAAATAAGAAGAACAAACTTAAATGTATGACAAGCACATAAAGATAAATGCTTTCACTTTATCATAAGTCGAGTCAGGATTACAGGAAACGGCCATAAAATAAAAAGCACATATAACTACAATTCGCCGTAAAAAAGGTCGAGACATTTTTTCTTATGTCATCTAGAGAAATGAAGTCGGTCCAGAGAAGTATGTCCAAGACAAATCTCCAACCATAAACGAACGACTCGTCGTCATGGACTCATGGTGTTTCGACCACTATTATACCTGGAGTTGACCAACCTTCAATTCATCCAGTTCTCGGCGCATTTCGAGAAATGTACCCGAGTCAGCCTTCACTTTCTCTTCCAAAGCAGCAATTTTGTCCTTTAGCTTCATGACATCATCCTCCAAATATGTGATCAGGTCTTGCATCACAGCCATTTCAACTTTACTTCGCGTCGAAGCATCAGCACTCCAATCTTTTGGCAACATAATAGAAGTCCTCTTTATTTCTCGCAAGCTCCTTGCGAGTGGTGACCAATTCTGACAGCAAATCCGCAACACCCTCTGAGAGCATCTTGTGGGCAAGAGGTCCTGTCGATGATTGACAACCTTCGGCGGATTAGGATTGGGTAAGCCGATAGAGACCTGTCTCTCTACCAATGCCTCCCCCTCACGATGGCTTGACTCCACGGTGTCGGTTGTCCTCTCGGTTTTTTGATGTTGCGCGCCCAAGGGACTTGAAACCGATAGAGACTCTTAGTGGGTGTTGTAAATGTTTTTATCGCAATGAGGATTAGTTTGTCAGTAGAAGTCCTTTGAAAAATAATAGATGAATCATACTTGTAATAAAATATTTCCACACTTTCCAAGTCCTCTCCAGCAATGACCACTATTGGTTTGGGTCAAACAGCCACCACAGCCTCAGGAGGAGCAGTCAAATGGCCAGTAGCTTCAAAACAATAGGTCATGTGGGCTTTCTTCTTGGCCACCTGGGTAGCAACCACTGCCACCCTCTTGGCTTTCTATGCAACAGAAACTTCCCGGCCCTCCTCGGTCATTCAACTGACGGTGTCTGGTTGTAGCATCGAGTTAATAGTTGTTGGGTTGAGGTATTGATGAACCGAGAGTTGACGCTCGTTGATGTCCCTGACCTCTACCAACACTCTATCTGACACATTCTTCTTTGACTTTACCAGAGCACTTCCAGACGGGACGGTCTGGATATACCGCCCGCCCCTTAGGGCAAGAGCACAAGCATAAACGGAGCTTGCAGTCCTTCACCTTGTTTTTCAACCCCAGCAGCTGGAACTTGCCGACATAGGCAAACTGAGCGAGCCGCCTAGGCCAACCCAAAATAAGAACAAATAGTTGTTGAGCTCGATTGATCATATGATCCTCAACCGCCGACAAAACATGACAAAGGTCATAATGTTGTTATGGAGTTGGGTAGTATCTGAACAGGAATGACACTATAGTGATTGAAGATAGCCAGCAACTCCTGACAAAAAGGCAGTCGGAGGCCGAAGCGTAACTGACCTTTGTAGAATAGTAGGTCAAAGCCATATAAGGAAGTGACTCGGTCGTTCTCCCCAAGGACCCATAGCTTGATGGAGGGATCGAAGACACGGGTCTCTAGCAGTCGATCCACATCCCATGAAGTCATCGATGATAAGTCATTTGAGACGCACAACATGAAGGCCTTTGGAGAATACTTTAGAGTCATCGAACAAAGTGTAGAAAAAGAGCGAGAGAAAGATGAGAAGCGAGGAAAAAAAAGACAGAGTAAAGTGTAACGTCATTGACCCCACACCCTTTATATATACTTTATATATGGGGAAACGAAAGAATATGAACCATCACACGGCTAAAAAAAGAATTATATAGTAATTTCAAAAAACAAGTTGACAAAAGAATCACACCAACAAAAAAAAGACGAAAAAATACATTTATTTCAAAAATAGGCATTACAAATTACAAGAAGCGCTTGAAACTAGCTCGGGTGAAAATATTTTACCAGGGAATCAGTAACCGCTTCAATCAAGACATACCCAAGTTGAAGCAGCCTCTTATATAAAATTTCTCCCCAAACTTAAATTGATTTGTATGATCCTTCTCAGCTTGAGCCTGAAATATGAGGGATTTCCCGGACGTCCGACGGTTCCTGACAAAGATTAGTCATCTCTTACTCCATATTCTTTGCTTTGTTCATGCAGGGAAGCAGCTCGCGTATCTCCTTGCCTCGCTTCCAGTTGACCAAGCAAAGGAGTTCTCGATCTCGTCCAACTGGTGATATGATGATCCACGATACATTCGGTGCCTGATAATTGCTTCTCAGTGAATCTCGAGAGAATTGTCTGGGAGATCAACTCCACCATCCTCGCTTGAGAGTTGGTCGCCCTTGCTTGCTGCCTGTTTTGTTGTCGCAGATATCTCGATTGGATTTTCGCCAACACCAACCAAGGTGGACCCTCGCCCGAATCTCTCAAAGTCGAGTTGTCTGCACCAAGAGACAAGCTAAAAGAAAAAAATTTAAGAAAATTAAAATCTAACACGAAAGATTAAAACTCCTCATAATAAGGCGTCGATCCAACTCAGGCATTGCAATTGACGCAGTGCTCTCACCGTGTGGCGATAGAGCATCGGTAACTTCTTATCTGACCCATTCTATCAACGAATTTTGTGTCACATCAGAAGGTTGAGCTGAGAGATCAATGGTCAGGGAGGTCGCAAGAACGTTTCTCTGCTTCGTGTCAATGAATGAATCAGATGACCCCATTTGATCCGCTAGTGCAACTTATTTTCTCTTCTTATGACGACTTTCTTATTCCTATCACCTTTCGAGAGGTACAGCTACTTCGGTCTCCCAAAGGCAACACAAAGCGGATCTCTGTTGGAGATATCACCCTGAGGATTAGACACGTTCTCGATTATAATGCTCAGAAAACCGACCGATTCAAATGAGAGGGGTGTGTGGAGCAAATAAGAATATGAAGAGTCTTGTCATGCTTTATTTACAAGAATCAAAGACGCGAAAATCAAAGGTGTTCAATTATTAAATTATTGATCAGTAATAAATATGATCTATATTTTATATTAGATTCTCTGATTTTTATCACACCGTCACTTTCAATAAGTAAAAAAATCAGTAAAATAAAATATATACATCAAAAGTGTGTCAGTGCTAATTTTAGAGAGATCTAACACTCTATAAGAGACGAAGAAGACGAAGAAGGGCTCATCGACAAAATATCGTGAGATCCACATGTCTAACTGAGCGAAGTTGTCATAATCAAAGCCAGCAAAGCTAGAGCCGACCAAATCACGAGACAAATAAAAGACAATCGGACAATACAAGAACAAGTCATTCAAACAAAAACAGTGCAAAAAGATATACAAGTCAATCATTACAGCAGAGTATATCCCAATAAGATATGATTCCTTAGCATCTTCAATTATCCCAATAACGCCCAGAGGCTCCTCATAAATATCAGCCCACCCAACAGATCTCGGCTGGGGGTGTAAACGAGTCGAGCTCAAGCCACCCTAACTTGAGCTTTAGCTTGATTAATTTTAAATGTAAGAGTTTGAGTCGGCTTGTTTATTATTAAAGAGATAAGATAATATTAATTTAAGAAAATGTTATGATAAAATGACAAATATAATGAGCAATTATGAGAGAAATAATAAGATATCGTTTAATATAAAATACAAAATATTTTTTATAAAATATTTTTAATACTTTAAAGATAAATTCTTCAAATTTAACATATTTTGAGTATATTTATATTAATATTTTTTTTTAAAACGAGATGGCCCACGAGCTAACAAGTTGGGTCAGGGCTAGCTTGATCTTGTCTTGTTAGCTCATGGAGCTCAGTTCATAAGCCATTTATCGAGCCAAGCTCGAGTGCACTCACGAGCTGGCTTAACTCATATCTCAAATCTCGGCAGATTGAGCGAATCCCAGCAAATCGAGCTGTGCCTTACTGACTCGAAGCTAATTGAGCTTAGCCACCCGTCCTAGATAGTAGTCGAAGAATTAGCTCATATAAGTAAAAACCAAAAATATCCAATACAAACCCCTTCAAAACAGTGGCAAAAACAGTAACATCATTATATTGTATCATCTTTCATGTAAATAGATTTCATTTTTTTTTTCTTTCAACATCAAATCAAAGACGGAACTTTTATTTCTTACATAAAAACAAATAGATAGATTAAGGCCTGAATGCCTGAATTAAGGCCTGCTCTAATTTAAAAAACAAATAAACATCTGTATACTAAATTCTCTATTATTATCTGTCTGCCTGAATGCCTTGAGCTTGAAAAAATACCTCTTCAATAGCCGCCGCAACAGGAAGCAAAGAACTACGCGGATCGCGTCTCCGTAAGCTAATTTCCGGACCAATGTGCTGCGAACAAGAATCAGAAACAGTTCCATCATCACGATCAAACCAAACCATTCACTGCTAATAGATAGATTAAGGCTTTTTGATTCGTTTCAGACCTTGTTAAAGGAACCAGGTCCAAGATACAGGGAATGGCGAACCGATGCTCTCCTGGAAACGTTGGGTTGAGAACTGGCTCTCAGGGATTGGATCAACCCTGGGCGAAGGTGGAGAGTTGCGGTAGTCATGAAACCAATGGTGAGTCTGTTGATTCGAAGGACGGGGGAGGTCAGGACAGACCGGATGGGTGATTGTTTGCACTCTTTCGATGCTTCGGCAGGAAGACGGAGATATCGCAGCATTTGAAGATCCTTCTAGGGCTACCTAATCACGAAAGGGTTAGGAAAGTCAAATACCCACTAACTCAATTTGACATCACTAATTCTATTCATATTTCTTTTTTAAGGGTTGTTTTTAAGTAGGTATTGAATCACACCCAAAGAAATATAGTTTAAGAAGGGCTAGTCGAAAGGGCTTGTCGTTCACGAAAAGCTCGTGTTCTTGGCTAGTTAAAAAGCTCGTGTTCGGCTCTTTTCTGAGTCAGCGAGTGGAATACGACTCGTTTTGGCTCCAAATGCTACTCATCAATTATATATATATATATATATATAAAGCCCAAGGGCAATTATATTAAAGAGAAAATGGTACATATGGGTTGTATGAGTGGACCAAAATAAGCACCCAACACACACAAAAAGGAAAAAAAAAAATTTAAAACCCAAAAGAAGATGGTACATAAAAGATCAACTAGGTCGACCCACTTTAGTTATGTCTCGGACTCTAGTTCTCGGAAAGGAACCGACTAACATATTGTTGAGGTGTTTACCATTACTTGAAGTAACCAAAGTATCATCCATTAGATTTCTTAGCTCAAGTAGATCTTTATTCTTCTTCTTCCTCCACGAAGTGTAGACATGTTATTCCTCATCTGAAGAATGTTGCTCATTTGGATGAGGTGGTAGTACTGCAGTAGAAAGATTGTCAACAGTTGTGTCCACAAGTGTATGTGAGGTAAGAGTTGTTGCCTTTACCGCTGATACTTCCTGGAGAGCTGCAAGGTTCTCCTGATTCTCAGTCTGTGAAGGTAGAGGTCCTTCATTATTATCTTCAAGTGTAGGTTGCTCAGCAGGGCCATCTAGCTTATCATTGATCGCATAAACAGTATTTTCAAGGGGAGAGTCCACAGGAGCAATAGAACCAGGCACCAATTTTTGTCATGTGGTAGTTTTCTCTACATGTTGAACATATATATTCTTAGATCCATCCTTATTCACCTCATCTTTAGATTTCAAATTAGGATGAAGCTTATGACATTTATTAAGAGCATGCCCAAACATCTTACAATGAGAACAATAAGAAGGTCTATGCTCCATGACGATTTATTGTCAATATCCATAATGCGTTGTGCCCAACCAGACTTCAGTAACATCAGAAAAAGTAATATCTCGTTCTACAAGTATTTTGGCCACAGAATGTCTGGTAAGGTTGAAAGTGGGTAGATCTAGTTTTATAGGGTCCCTAAGTATGACACAAATAAAGTAAAGAACTCGATGATAAAAAAAGTGCAGCTTGAGACCGGGTAAACTAAACCATACCGGTACAGTAGGAGGTTCATGATTGTGGTCAAAATCAAGAGACCACTTAAGTAGCTTCGTTGATTTACCATCAATGTTAAGATATTTTTTGGAGAAGATATGAGTGCAGTCTTCGGGCACGGTTAACTGAATCATTACATGCTCCTCATCCAAGAGCCTCGCTTTCCACTTTCCTGCTAATTTAAGGTCATAAAAATATTTCTTGATAACTTCCCCCAGCGAAATATCTCGACGAGAGAAAACTTGAATTTGTCAGTTATGGTTGAAATTTCTTACAAAGAGAAAAAAAGGTGATGTCTTACCACTCTTCCAGCTTGCATTCTTAATAAAGGGGCAGACACATGTACCATAACGATTCTTCTTATAACTTGAGGGGAAGACAACTGTCATCTCCCCTTGAGGATTGCCCACAACATGGGCAAATGAGGTTTTGTCAGGCTCAACTGAAGAAGAAGGAAGCTCCATCACCGCAGCAAGGAAGCCCCACAGGTGGTCGAGGCAAAGCTGCGTAACAGAAGACAGGAACCGCAGACCGCAGATGACAGATGCGAAGAAGTCGTAGCTCGACATTTTTATATAGATTGATGAGTACTATTAAAAAAAAACAATGGACTACAAAGCTATAAAGATTTATATTTAAGTATAAGTATTAATTAAAAAATATAATAAAATCATTAAATGAGAATTAAATCACGTTTTAATATAAAGAATAATATTAAAATTTTGCCTCAACCCTTAACATCTTATGACTATGTGGTTCGGATTGTCAAAACGGTTTTTTTTCGCGAGCTAAGAAAATTAGCCGATCACGAACACACTTTTTTTGTTCGGAATATAAACGAGCCGAACACAAGCTAAGCCTGGGCTAGCTAAGCAAGCTAAGTTTGGGCTCGCTCTTGTTCAGCTCGTTTACACCCTTGAGCTTAAGTTAGGAGGGAGGGTGGGGAAGATGGAAACAAAAGCAGAGATAGAGACATGATTGAATAATAATAAATAATGAAATATTTTATCAATCATATTCATCATTCTTTCTACATAAAATGATCTATCTATTTATATGTGAGAGATTACAAGATGATGATGTTATACTTTTATTCATACTTTAAAGAGGTTATACATGATATTTTTAATCTTTCATATATAAGAGTCTATCACTTGCACAAGTGAACTGCCCTCTGGATTGATCGACTGAGCTTATTTGGTTTCAGGTTGGAAAGCGCCGACTGAGCTTAGTCGGGCTTCAGGTCAGCAGGACTCGCTCAGCTCGCTAAGCTAGTCTGAATGTCAACCTTGATATGGTTAGAGTTATTGGCCAAGTATTTTCTTAATTCGTCAGCTTCCTCCACTCTCCATTCGCAAACTTCAAAGCACCGAGCAGCCCCCGGATTCTTTTTCTTCCTCTCCGGTCTTTTGAGCCGCGAGTGAAGCTTCTTCCTCCTTTGGTTGTCCAGGCCCCAAGGTTCTCCTTATCCTTTCAATCATCAAAGCCGAAGAGCAAGGATCTTCCTGTTCTTCTTCTTCTTTCGATTGTCCAAGACTGCAAGGGATTTCTCCCTTTCTCGATCATCTTCCTCCAATCATCCGAATCGCTAGTAAGGATCTTTCCTTCTTCTAATCATTCAAGCTGCAATAATTTATTTCTTACTTCCCTTTTTTTGTTTTATTTGGTTTGCATACAAGAAGTTTCAATAGCAAAGATCTTCTTCCTCGGACCTTTTCTCGCTGCAATATTTTCTTGCTGAGAATTCACTAAATCCGGATTTGCAGAATTTACTAAATCCTAGCAATTTAAATATCGTTTGTTGCCAAACAGCATTTTATTTAACTTAAAATGTGATATTTGCTTTGTGTGCTTAATCTCTCGAGTTCTTCTATTTGTTTTGTTCTAATTCGTTGTTTTTCTATTGAGAAATACACCTTGCATTTAGTTTCTGGATGTAGGGGTGGTTTGTTGCTACACATTTTTGCCATTATATGAACCTGATATTCCTTTGTTTGTGGACTGAAGAATATTCTCCAGACTTTGTGGTTGGACTTGATAGAACCGGGAGGTTTGCATTTTTATGGTTATCTTTAGAATATTGTTAGTAATGTTTAACATTTGGTAAGAAATTTTGACTACTCGGATGGGAAGAGAAGTAATCAAAGTTTTTAGTATTTCAAAATGAAATACTGCAACAACTGCTAGTGGCATCATATATATTTCAATCCAATGTTAGCAAATCTTACATTTATAACAACCAAATATTTACATACATATCACTCAAAGATTTACATACATGTCACTCAAAGATTTACATATATTCCATTCAAAGAATTGCATAAAAATTGGTGACGAAGCTTCTTAATAGTATAGAATTGTCTGTAGCAAACAGTGTCAGATGCAATTTGTATCATGGACACCAGTATCACTTGCTTTAGTTGTTCCAAGCTTCGATGTGATCTCATGGGCACCAATACTGCTTACTTTAGATGCTCCATGATTTCAGCTACAAAAATAGATTTTCTAGATTGTGATATGTAGCAAACTCTGTCAGAACATACAATTTACAAAATTAAATGCAGATGTCATTAGCTAGCAAAATTAATATAGAATTTAATACTCCAAGTCATATATGTTTTAGTTTTCAATGAAAAAGATAAAAGCAAAATACATCATAATTTATAATAAAAAACTGACAAAATCATACCTCTTAAACAAGTTTGCAAAGTTGCATTTATGCATCTAACAAAACACCGAGTTTTCTCACAAAAATAGCTTCAAGAAGCCAAAACAAAAAATTTTCAATGATAGTAATGTTATAGGGGTCTATGTAATTTATTAGCCTTCTGCTCCCGAGCCTATTGGTTGCATTATATTTTCTTTATAGAAACATTTTTATAATTACACTTCTGTAAAACTCTAATTTTTTTTGAAGAAGTCAGGCAAGTGAACGCTTTTATTGATTGGATGAGCATAGCACTAGCATCTGATTAACATAAAGTTTATACTGTCTAAAGTTATATGAACTTAAAGTAATATTCTGTTACTTTTATAAAGTTAATAAGAGTGGTATCTTTGATGGGATGCTGCAGATTTGAGTGCAATGCATGTAAATAGAAAAGTTTTAAGTGCTAGATATATAAATGCACAAGAATTGTGGTATGCTTGTAAATGCCCCTGGTTATTTGAATCAACTAAATTTTGTTCAGTAATTATCACTCCTGATTGTTATATTAGTTGCGCTACCTACCTAGATAGGTCTTTCTTTTTATGAATGTAGTTTTTAGTATTGTGACTAGTTTATCTTGAACAAAATACCATACTCCTACATGAATTATCTGAACCAAATGACACACACCCAATATAACATTTAAATCACCATTTCCTCAATAATGAACTCCAACGCACCAAAATGAGAATTCCTCCCAGTCACCGCATTATACAGTTCGAATAACATAAAAAATTCAATATGCAAAGATGTTGTAGGGGGTGCTCAAATTATTAGTTGTTTGTCAAATCAAGTGAATATAATGCCATTGAAAAATAAACTTGCTTTCTTCTCACACCTACCTAACATAAAGAATAAAGTTTTTCATCTATACATTTTATTTCGGTAATAATGGTTGGATCATCATGACCTGTCAATATGATCATGAAATTCCTCCCATTTGACCACCCTCTAGAGAACATGGAAAGAATAGTAATGCGAGATATTTGCTACAACAAAAATTTCGTTAAGTAATGCTTTTCAGTTATACATGGAATAAAATATTGAAACTATTAATTCAAAATATTTTCTTTTCAGTTAATTCATGGAAAGAATCATATTTGTCTTGTCTCCATATTCTAGAGATTATATAGAGACAATATATATAAATCTAATGACTTCAAAATTTATTATTTTCGCATTTTTGCATTAAGATATTATACATATATTCTAATTAAAAAACGACAGTTATTGTATCTTTGTTGTGCTCAGCAAAATCATCACAAAAGATGTTTAACAAAAAAGTTCATGTTCTCTGCATTAATTTTGCTCCTCATCAATGTACTCCCATCCGTGTCATCCAATCTCTTACAACGCACTGAAAGTTTTGTCATTGAGCCCATATCAATATATACAAATTTTGACACATATGAGGCAATATCAACATCAAGAAAAGTCTGACTTGACTGATTAATCAGATTCTTGCAAGTGATTTTGTGGTGTCCTCAACAATCACAAAAATCGCATTTACGAGCTATTTTACAATTGTTAATTTGACTCTCCATGAGGCTTCTTATTCTCGCTTCATTAACTTTCATTTAAGCATCATTGTATTTGGTGCAATTATATGAAAACTATCATTGGTTGCAATCCACTGGCTAGGTCATTCTTTATTTATAGTTACATTGATAATGTCGTAAATAACACCCATTTCATGTTGATTGATTAAAAATGAAGAAAAAAGATCGACTAACTCATTACAGACAAAAAAATACTTAAACATATATAAATGATATCTACATAGGTATGTCATAATGTTGACTCTTTAATGTTAGTCAAAGTGACAACATGAATGCACATGAGGCCGATCATTTGCTAATACCTACAACTACACTCTTTATGCTGCATGTCAATTTCATACCTTTCTTGATGTCCCTCGAGCTCAGCCTTGTATAATGTTGAATCTTTGATATTGAATCTTATCTCTCTTGTATTTAACTCTCTTGTGTATAATTGCATGCACTGATTCACCTCTTCACATGTTTAAGTTTAGCTTTCTTTCAACTATTTCTTTCATTAACATGCCTCAAATCATATCCACTAAATTAACAACAACGTTGTCTCAAGCTTCTCCAATCAATGAGTTGAATGATTCATACATGTTGTTGGTAATATATTGATTTTTACTTTCAGGAAAAAATTGACAAATGCACCTTTTTTAAGGACGACTGATCAGATATGCATGAAGTTGTGGGCTAATTTTGCATATCTCATCAACGTTCACATCCAAATTCAATATGGTGTATGTATTTTAAGCTATCTAGTTATTATGTTGATTAATTTTATTATTTTGAAAAATGATGGTAGTTTTTTGTATGCTTTTTCATAAATGACACGTGTAAATATTATGCATCAGTTTTGTTGACATCCTAAAACTCGCAAAACTTCAACTTATTTATTTAAAACTATGTCCGCTGTCATAGACTTAAGATCCACTCTCCATGGGTAGCCACTATAAGAACAAATAACAATTACTCTTTTTTTATCAATCGACTTAAAAATTTATACAAAAAATCTCAGCAAGAGCCATTGTCCAAATAAATTATCCAAACTTGTCGAATCCTTAATTGAGAGCCAACCTTTAAAGACATTATTAGCCATTTAGCTTATTAACTTTTCATAAATATACTCATCAAGTTCATATGTGCATCTTCTAGTATTATCAAAGCCTGAATAATAATACTCAATTATTTTACCACCATGCGACGTTATAAACTTCAAATTACCTGCACCAACATAAATAAATATAATCATCAACACATTAGAGAAGTTTTGTACAATCAATTGAAAAAATATTTTATTAAAATAGTTAATGTGAATGAAATTTTGAGGCTATGAGTATTGAGTTTGTTTTGTGATCTAGTAAACCCTTAGAGTAGTGTACGACAATAATCTTATCACTGTAGCATATGGGATGTTTCAAGGCAACTCTATATGGTGATGGATTTACAGGCATCTATAAAAGACGAACACCAACACACTGAAGCATGCTTTGAATGACACTAGCTCTTAAGGATGGGATTGTCAATGATGAGGACCTCTCATTGAAGTTTGACAAAAGAGATGATAATTTGATATGATAAAGTATGCATGAAAACGTGGCGGAGAAAGAGAGGAAACAAGATAATAACGTCAATTTCTTGAGAATTTTCAGGCTACACTGAATAAGAAAAAAAAAAAAGGAGTCAATTAAGGACAAAAAAAATAGAATCATGAATGATTAACTGATAATTGACAAACAATAGCTACAAATGAGATAAGCAATTAAACCAAATAAAATCTATCAATAAAAATATTATCTACTTTAGAAATTAGAAGCTTTAATTGATGCATGGATTGCATTTATTTAAAAAAAAAAATACATCTCCGCAGACAAAGCAAAGTCTCCACATACAAAATATAGAAACGATTATGAGTATGAGATAAAAAGTATCAATTAGATGAGCCTTTGGTAGTTTTATTTCCATTCATAAGCAGATCTGACAAATCTATGCTTAATCTCTAGAAACAAATAAATTTAAAAGATTTGTAAACATAGAAAAAATTACCTCACTTAATAGACCATATCAATCATGCCAAACACACGTAAAACAATCATAAATCAGACAAGAAGCCAACATAAGCTAAACTAACTTAAGCAAATGACAAATAGTAAGGAGCCCTAATTAATATATACAACTTATCATATTAAACCATTGTATCTGGAAATCAAGATGAAATTTTGGATATAATGAATATCATAACTTCTATGATTGCTTTGAAACGATCAAAATTAAGTTTTGATTGATTTGTCATCTTGTTCACACATCTCAAAGTTAATCAGAAGATATGGAATTCATTCTTAAAAAAAAATTTATCAGTCTTTCCTAGACTCTTCCCATTATCCTCTTCAGTTAAAAAATCTTGGACATGTATGGCCATTCTAAACCCCACAACATCTCATAAAGGGAGAGAATGCATGAACATGAAAATAATTAGCAAAAAAACTTGTGCTTAAGCCATCTCATGATATTAGGGGAAGACTACAAGAGAGATAAAAAAAGTTGAGATTCTACTAGCAAAATGACATCAAATTATTGGAGTTGAAAAATCCTGGAAATATACTTGTGCGATGTTGAGAATTCCAGAGTTTTTTTTTTTTTCTTGGAGTAAAATTTCAACTAATTTAGTTAAAAAAAAGGTTGAATCCCCTTATAACTTAGGTCATG
>NEWO01000563.1:358149-399104 GCA_003013225.1 Phalaenopsis aphrodite
CATTGTAAATTATATTGAAATATGTGTATTTTATTATCTATAAATTCATTTAAAGTTCAATTTGTGTATAAATTATGTATGGTATGAAATGTTTTCATGACTGCATTATGTCATCTATTCATGACTTCCATACTATTTCAATAAAAGAAGATTTACATACAAACCATTTAATTTCTATTTATTTACATATCTAACACCAAAATTTCAATTTTTACTTATACACCCCCTTTCCTATGCATGAAAAGTTGTATTTCACTCTTTAAAAGTTAGAATGGGTGATATGTAAAGCCAATTGATGCATTTTTAATAAATTTAATTTTTTGTTTGTGTTTAATGTTAATTGCTCACAAATTTTGCATTTAGCCTTTTTTGAATTGTATTAATTTATTAAAAATAAATACTAAAAACATTATTTAATAAAATATATAATAATATTATATAATCTTAAACTCAAAAAAGATTTTAATATTAAATGTTAATATTTTTCTTAAATAAGTTTTAGAAATTTTGAAATAAAATGTTAAAAATGAAAATGAACTATCAAAAAATTAAATTAAAATATGAGCAATTAAGTTGTTAATATATTTAATTATGATAAGTAAATTTTGTGTTTATAAAATATAATTATAAAATGATATAAATTAATGTTGAGTTTATAAATTTGTAAGGCATCAACTTCCTATATTTGATGATCAGTTGATGAAACAATTAGAGTCTTGTTGAATGTGGAGTGGCTGTTTGTCGTAATTAAAAGTCCCAAATGAAATCATAGATTGAGCATTTTGCGAGTAGATGGAGAGAAACATTAACTACGAAAGCGACCAACCCGAGACTTCAAGATATTCTTTTTGAAATTTTATTGTATTGTCAACTATTTTTTCAATAAATTTAAAATTTAATTTCAAAAATTTGCTGTTCAAAATTTGTTACTTTCACTGTGAAAGTTAGGTCAAAATTAAGTTATTTTTCATTTTTAAAATAATTTAAATACAATCCCGTAAATTTAGTTTTTATTTTTCTTCAATTATTAATTTTATTTTGTTTTTATTAATTAATTAATTAAACTGTTTAATTCTTTATTTAATTTATAACATTTTATAATTATGTTATAAATAAACTCAATTTATTTATTATAATTAATTAAGTATATTAATATTCTAATTTCTTATATTTTATTTTAATTCTAACATTTTATTTCAAAATTTCTAAAAAAATTATTTAAAAAAAATATTAGCATCTAATATAAAATTTTTTGAAGTATAAGATTATAAAACATTATTATGTATTTTATCAAATTCTATTTTTCATATTTGTTTGTAATAAGCTAAAATTATTCAAAAAAGATTAAAACTCAAAATTTGTTTAACATTAAACACAAGGAAGGTTTGCTTTCTATTAAACGCGCATTGATGCCGTGCGAATTTGCTCCCCTCCTAATTACTCTTTAGCCGGCCCCTTTTAACTAATTACAGTTAATTAAGCATTTAATTAAGGGCCCCACTTGAGAATTTAGCCTTGAAATTATCCATTTCTTTCATGTTGAAATAAAGTGCACATTATAAAAAATCAATAATAAAAAAGTGGCACATTCTGCCTAATTTTTTTCCAAGATGCTTCCATAGAAAGGGTGGCCCACACTGATTTTAGTTGATTAGTGTTGAATTTTTCAAAATCCCACTGCACACTTACATTGTGCCAGGTGATATTAAATATTTGTGAGGGTATGTGTGTAAATATGAAGTTTAGGAGTGTGCTGTGTGTGAAAGCCCCTTGCTTTCATAATGGACTTTCAGTATGCTTCAACATAGAATCTTTCAAACTTTAAAATGCTTCAGCATAGAAACTGATAAAACTGAGTTTGACTCGTAGGTATACAACGTCATGGTTCATATTCGACGTGTGTTCGACAATACCTTTACGACTCATTAGTCTCCTCGTCTAGAAACATGGTGGCAAACATGGCTTCAAGTAACTCAACATGCTGCGGCTTTCGTAGCTTCATCGAGTCAGCTCGCTCTTTGCAAGATTTTTCGTCTTTCTCTTTAGCTCTCTAACTCACATGTGAGTATAATAAAGTATATGGCGATGAAGTGAGTTTGGTCAGCAGATTTCCTTCTGTGTATATTCCCTTCTCATACACAATTCTTATGTATTTATATATCTAACACACAAAGCTTGATATTTACAGTATTTATAACACTATGGTGTCATAAGCTTATGCATGAAAAAGTGTATTTCACGTTCAAAAATATAATGATGATGGTATTTTGACGTGATGTTAAAGAAATGAGAGCTATGCATGTTAATATGAATGTGCAGATGTCAGACATGTAAGAACATAAGAATTGTGTGGTATGCATGTAAATTTCCCTAATATTTATACTTCAGTCCTAATTCATTATAATTTCATGTGACTAACCTACAGGTAACGCTTTCCGCGGTACATTCTGCAGGATGTTTCAACTACTTCATTGCTGATCGATATCCTGATGCGAGACCAACATGGATGGGTGCAGTAATGCCGAACTTTGGAGCAGGAAGTCTGTGGATTAGATACGTGGCGGCAATGTATTGGACGATAACGACTATGACGACGAATGGATATGGTGATTTGCATGCTGAGAATCCAAGAGAGATGCTGTTTTGATATTTTCTACATGTTTAATTTGGGAATGAAAGCATACCTCATTGGAAACATGATGAATCTCGTCGTTCATGGGATGAGCCGCACGAGAAACTTTGCATGTTCCCTTCTGCTTCTTACTCGGTTCGCCTTTTTGATCATTGTGGGGAGATTTGATCTTATGATTGCAGAACTAGAAACAAATAACAATGGTTTTTGCAATATTAAGGAATAAGGAAGAAGACTAGTATTTGAGGAAAAACTCGAATGCTGAATAGTCGGGATAATGGTAAAGATGACAAGTACGAGAAGTAAAAACAAGTCAAGAAAAAGGGAAGTTTATATATTTAGCACACAATTCTTCTGTATTTACATATCACACACCTACACTTTCATATTTACATACATAGTACCATGGTGTTTTAGATCTATGCATCAACAGGTATATTTCACTTTTAAAAAGTGGTAAGAATGCTAAATTTTATGTGCTATTAAAGATTTGAGTGTTAAGTGTGTAAATATGATAGTTTAAGTGTGAGATGTGTAAATAGACAAGAATTGTGCGCTATGTATGTAAATGCATAAAAGCAGAGATAAAAACCCTAGACTCTATATTACTTCGAATGTTTAGTAAGTTATACTGCATGCTGAGATTTAACCATAACTGGCATTTGACTCTTGAATCAAAGTTAACAGACACTATCTCTTGGAAGAGTCAAGGAAGCATTTATATTCTACCATGTGCATTAATATGTTCATCATTAAAATTAAGGGGCATTTAAATACATACCACACAATTCTTATGTATTTACATATCCAACAACTAAACATTCATATTTACATGGGTACCACTCAAATCTGCACATCCAAAAATCACCATCACCATTCTTTAAAAACGAAATACACATCTTCATGCATAGCTTTATGGCACAAAAGTGTTATAAGTGTAAAAATCAAACTTGGGTGTTAGATATATAAATATATAAGAATTGTATGGTTTGTGTGAAAAATTCGCTGCAAGTTTTAATGACATTTATACGGTTGCTAACATTTTCTTTTCAATATAATAGAGGGATACAATCCAGAACGCATCTGAATTCGCAGCAAGAAATCAGTTAACAAAACAAATAAAGGATCAAAAGATATCTCATATATGCCTGCAATTCAAGATAGAACTCCCAAAAAGAAATCAGTTAACAAAACAAATAAAGGATCAAAAGATATCTCACATATGCTACAAGTCAAGATAGAAGAACTCATACACCAAGAAACCTTGCATGGCCTCCCAAAAAGAATTCTGTCGAGCATCACCACCTACCTATTTTTTTGATGTATATCTTTTCAATGGAGTTTCTCACAATTTCATTATTCAAGTGGTGAGAGTCTTGAAGCACGAACAAATTTTTTAGTTTGATTATAAATAAATCGAAGAAGAATGAATTTTGTTCTATCGTGTTCAGCTCATTTTGGCCCTAATTGATTAAATAAATAAATAAATAAAAAAAATAAAAAAATTTTAAAATAAAAATGAGGTTTAATTAAAAAAAAATGATAAATTTTATTATTTTTTAATAATTCGAGCTAATATAAAATTTTATTATTTTTTAATGATTCGAGCCAATATCGAGCAAAACACGAACTAAAATGAATAAATGAATTTGAATTGAACCGAACACGAATATGTTATTCACAAGGAGTTTCAAACGTGAGCCTATTTCGAGCTAAAAAAAAATTGAACAAGCTGAACACAAATAAATACCAAATTTGCTCAAACTTGGCTCAATTGCACATCTGTTGCTCTTATCATACAAATTCATGCCAAATACAGGTTGCAGAAATGGATGCCGATCATTTCCACTCAAGAGAGAATGTAGTTCACCAAAATGAAGCACCAACAGATTTTTATATACTCGTATAAGGAGCAGTGGTTAGTTGTGGCTCAGATTCTTTACAGTTCTTTCCCAATATCATTTAAGAAAGTTGACTTATTTAGTCTAAATTTTTTGCAGGATATCAAGGTCAATGATAATGGAATTGAGCGAGTTAAGTCTTTCTTCCATAAACACAAGAACCGAGCAAATTTTGGTGGTTATATATCATTATCACATACTATCATTATTCCAACCAGTATGGTCACTTGCGCTTCTTTGCCAATTATTTTTTAAAGAGCTTCATTTGGGTTTAAGTTATCTAAACTTTTCATGACTTCTAATCAAGTTATTCATAAAAAAAATAAAATAAAATAAACTTCCATTACAAAGCCATTCGCGTCATAAAAGCCACCACATCTGGTAAGGAATTCCATTCCAGTTTGACAATAAAATATAGAAAAAATTATTTAAATAACACACAATTCTTATGTTTTTTACATATCTAGCACCTAAACTTCAATTTTCGCATACATGCCATACCTAGCATGAAAAAGGTGTATTTCCTTTTTTAAAAGTTAAAATGATGGTAATTTTTATGTGATATGAATGATTTGGGTGTTATACATGTAAAAAGTAAAGTTAAACACATAGGAATTGGGTAGTATGCGTGTAAATGCCCCTAAAATATATTCTAGTATTACCCATCATAGTTGATTTCTACTCAAGCCTTTAGCCCTTATGTTTTCTTCACAAATCCTCCCACATAAAATTGACCAGCTCGCCTGTCCAAGCTTGTGGGCCAAACTGATAACATATATTTCCTTTATTTTTCTCCATAGATGTATATATAACAAACCATTGCAACCATTTCACCTTTAAATTTTATAGTTTATAGTTTCTTCCTAGCTTTATCACATATAGTCAATGTTTTTTCATATTTGTTGCACTTTTTCAGCCGACTTTCTAAATAGCAAAGAGTAAAGTATGTAAGAAATTCAAACTTTTTGGATCATGCACTAACAGAACCAAGGGACGAAACGCATTGTCAAATATGGTCATGACCAGCTCATATTAAAGCCCAAGAGATACAGATTTAAAATATAGAAAAATAGAATAAGATAAAGCAGAAGTAAAACAAATTAAACAAGATGCAAATTGTATACATCTAAATGTGTCCTCCACTAAAAAAAACTTTCACCCAAGTATAGGGAGACCTTATGCCAACTCTAAATGTATCCACTTGTCAGACATCTCTTTTGACAATGTGGTCCCTCCAACGCTGGCCACATTTGACCAGGTTCAGGGAAAGGCATATGCTGGCGACATTTTTGGAGAAGTTGGTGTTCTTTGTTGATGCCCCTCAGCCATGCACCATAACTACCACTGAGCTCTCAGAAATTCTAAGACTCGGTAGAACTACATTTATCAATATTGTCCGAGAAGTTATAAAAGATGGGGCTATCATAAACAACCTTTGCCAGGTATCGAGTTGATTTGCTTTGCCAAAATTTTCTTTTTGGGCAAGGATTTGGACCTTGGAGTCTAGCAAACCAAGTGGTTGGTGAACAATTTACCAAACTACAACATACAGGACTATACATAAAGTTTCTCATTTATTACATAAATATCTGATGAATGGTTCAAGAAAATTTATCAAAAATGCAATACCAAGGTTTAGGATCATTATCATATCTCAGAGAATGGTCAGAGTACCAGGAAAACAACGTAGTTTATGGAAGATCCATGGCTAAAGGAAACATGATTTCAAAGACAACTGAGGATGGTGAAGTAGACCGAGCAGACAAAGTCCTCCGCAACATAACTAATTTCAATTTGATCCAAATGAAAAATTATGAAAAGAGGAGGCCGCTGCTAAAGCAAAAAACGAACCTGGATGAAACATAACCCTCTGGCTGGGTAAAATCTATGTTTGAGTCCCAAGGTTTTTTATCAGAACAGGAGAATAGAATGAAAATTGAAAACAAACAGCCAAAAATTACCAACAGTATCAGTAAAAATCAGATACAAAGAAACATAGAATTAGATCCCAGCTTCAAATGCTTGCAATATGAAAAAATGGGACTTACTCAGGAAAGAGGAACACAGCCAATAGGCAGTGTTAGTTTGAGATTAGTAAATAAAAGAATCATCATTCATGCGCCTTCTGAAGTGGCATGTAAATCAAGATGAAAATTGGGGAAGTTGATAATTCTACCTGAATCTGTGGAAGAGCTTCTCAGAATAAGCAGTAAGTCTGGCATCATTCAGCAAAATCATTGATTTAAACCTGAAAATATAACAAATTTAGCAAAGAAACAAGATAATTAATTTAAAATCGCTCAAACATCGAAAATAAACAGGCACATATGCTACTAGACATTCAAATATGTACATAATTTCTACTTATAAATGCCAGATTAGTACTAAAAGGCTTTTTTTTTTTCCTCAGAAAAATATGCATTTTAACTTTACCTGTAACCTGGAAAACTGCAGCTCAGAAGTTTGAGGGTTGTAATCCTACAAAAGTAGTGAATCGAAATAGATGATATAATTGCAGTGCGAGATGGAGACCATTTGTATCTAGTTCAGGAACATTAATAGTCTGCATTTACACCAAAAGGGTAATATAACCAATGTTGGGAAGAACGGAACTAGTTATTTTTTCAAATTATGCTTTATGTATGCAATATTGACAAAGAATAACATAGAAAAAAAGGAAGATGACCTTTAATTAACATTAAGCAATTTACGTGGAAATTTCATCAGTTACAAGTTACAATTACTACTATTTTTCAAAATCATACAGAAATCTCTCTCATCAATCCCCTAAACTTAATAGCTTTTCAGCCTCATAAACTCAGCTTATAAATGAAGGAAAATGAAAATTCTACTTCATCTGTCTGGCTAAAAGACATTATGAACATATGAAACCTGAGGCCCTACCTGGAAATAAAAAAGAAAAAAAAAAGACACCTTTTTTCTATAATCCAAAAAGTAAACAGTCCCATTAATTTCCTCCAAGCTTAAAAAGCAAGAGGAGTATGTTCACTTTTCCCTCAAATAATTGGGAAAGGGTGTGCTTCTGTATTGAAAACATACTTATCCAAAGGAAGAATATCATCATCTCCAAATAACAAATATAAATACTTCAAGGTTTCTCCCAAGAAGAAAGTTTCCATCTTGTCTCTTTTATGAGTGGGAATCCTTGTGACATCACTTAGAGAACTGTAACCTCCGGAATCTACCTTGGTATGTTTTTCAAAAGCCTGGAAGATCTGCCAACCCCATTCCCGATATCTGCAAGCACGTGAACATTATTTTTGAAGTTGCAAAAACATCCCTTTCATTCACAAATCTACATAGCTAGCACACAATTCTTATGGGTTTACATATTTCATACCGAAACTTTCATATTTACATGCATAGCACTTGGGTGCTTTAAACCTATGCATGAAAAGGTGTATTTCACTTTTAAAAAGTAATAATAGTGCTATTTTTTATGTGATATTAAAGATTTGAGTGGTATGTATTTAAATATGAGAGTTTAAGCGTGAGATAGATAAGAATTGTGTGCTATGTATGTAAATGCCCCAACAATTAAATCATTTAAAATAGCACAAAGCAGCTAAAGATCTTATGCCTACTTTGGATCTTGAGTAATGCGATGGAGTACAAATAAGGATTCCACAGTTTCAGGTCGCAAAAGATTGTGCCGATCATTGGGCCTAATTATTATGTCATTTACATATTCTGAACTTTTGTTGCCACCATCAAGACCATGCTCCGAATTACCCTAAATTCAAAATAATTAAAACAAAGTAGACCATCAGAATCAGAGATGGGAAATATGAAACAATAAGCAAGACTTTAAGAGGCCGTTTGGAATCACTTTTATTTTATGTTTTTTATTTTTTATTTTTGTTTTGTTTTATTTATGTTTTGATTTGAAACCCAGCATATTTGACATATTTGATTAAGATATGATTGTTTTTTAAAACACTGGGAACATTTAAACGTTATTTTGAGCAAATTAATTTACTTTTAGAAATAATAAATTAAAACATATAAAGAACATGCATAACCAACATGTTTTAAAAACAAAAGAAAAGATGAAAACAAAAACAAAAAATAAAATTGATCAAAAGCCCTAAAAAAATAAGATATTTTTGAAATAATCCTCCCACACATCTTCAACAAACTCACCTCAATATTGAAATAAGCAATTTCTGGAGCTAGACCTGTTGAAGTAACAGAATACATTTCAAAGCATGTCTTGGCCAGATCCTCAGCAAGAGATAAGTTTTCCAATTCTTCAGCAGTAAGCAGATTGAGTTCTATTGCTTTTCTCTTTGTAAGGCCCTTGGTTGCCCCCAGAGCAAGGGTACCCGGAAGGAAACACACCTGCAAGATAGTCAGGTGCACCAACATGGTGAAAATCCAGGACTTGTAACAGCGAAAATGGAAAATCTACAAGCCATGAGTTAAAGTATATGAAGACTTGCATACATACCACTGAATTCCTATGTATTTACATGTCTAACACCTAAACTTCAATTTTTACAAACATATCACTCTACCTATGCATGAAAAGGTGTATTTCACCTTTGAAAAGTCAGTATGGTGGTATTTTTTTATTTAATATGAAAGATTTGGGTCGTGCAAATGTACAAGGAAAAGTTTATGTGGCAGATATGTTTATGTGGCAAATACATAATAATGTGTAATAAAAAAAATTTTATCTTGCACGAATGCTAGTGCATTTTTTAACAATAAATGTTCCAAATTCAAATTCAAGAACATTTTGGGCCACCCGTTTTTAGCAAGCTTGCTGTCAAACTGACTGTCTCCACAAGACGAACACAAAGATATCAAAGTTAGATCAATCTTAGTCCAATCAAGCCATTGAAGCACATTTGGAGATTTTGGATCGTCAATTGAATGGTCAAATGAACTCCAAATTTGATATATTTATGGTCAAATTGAACAACTCGATGAGAGAAATCCAACGATCCTAAGATTGTTAAATGTGAGGTCATTAAGAATTCATGAGCTCGTTCTGGACTAAAGACTCAGTGATAACATGTAGCAACTATAGTCGTTGATGAAAGCCCGTCGACCATCATTATTCACTGCTGACAGTCACTGCTTGCCGTTGCTAACATCCTGCTAACCCTGTTCGCAAACATCTTATCTCAAATACGTTTGTAATGTATAATATTTGTATTGAAGAATCGACGATAACTTCAGACATCCATAGTCGTTTTCCACCACCGAACACTGCCTGTCTGCCACTGTCAACCACAGTCACCTTCATTGCTTGACGCCCTTGACCTCCTATTGTTGACAATCTCTATTTGTAAACATTGTATTCAAAATACAAATCTAATATATAATACCTGTATTGAAAACTCAGACAAAACTTCTAGCCTCTATTCGACCATCATCAACTATTGCCAGTCGTCACCACCTACTCTCACCGGTCATCAACCACCGACAACTACTGCTTATAACCATCATAGACAAAATACGACGGTTGTTCCTAACACCTGTATTTTTGTCTACGTTGTATAGAGACAAATGAAGTGTTCGGTGTAAAATTATAACCCTGTTCTCCCGAGAGAAGGGGTCCACTCAACAATTGCGAAATAAATAGCCAAATACTATTGTTACAATTTTTATGACCAACTAACGCTATTGCAGTCACCAAATATGACCTTTGTGGCTAAATGAAGATATTGCAGCTTCCAACCACAGTTTTTGTAGCCAACTACTATCTGTGCAGTAACTATCTACAACCCATGTGACTAACTACTACTATTACAACTTTCAACTATGACTTATATGTTCAACCGACATTATTGCAATTACCAGCTATAACATCTATGGCAAATTGACAATAGTGCAGTTTCTCACTATGACATTTGTGGCCAACTACTGTCTAAGCAAATATCAATTATGGCTTTTGTGGTTGACTACTACTATTAAAGCTTCTAACTGCAGCCTCTGTGACCAACTGACGATATTGCAACTTCCAACCATGACCTTTGTAACCAACTACTGCTTGTACAACAACCAACTACAACCTTTGTGACAGACTACTACCGTTACAACTTCCAACTACAGTCTCTGTGGCCAATTATCGCTATTGTAGTCACCGACTATAACCTTTATGATCAACTATATTTCTTGTACCCTAGTTAGGCAAATTATAGTTAAATTACTATTGTACATTTGTAATTATCAGCATTGTAATTTCTTCTTCTGTAATTTATAAGAAGAGTGAACATATGTACTTACAATCATATAGTGGATTACTTTGATTAGGATAGACCCCATGATTTTTTTCCTTTTAAAAATTTTTCCACGAAAAAAATCTTGGTGTCTACTACTTTTTTTCTTTATTTGCATGTGTCAGATGTTCGTGCAACACTATTGTAACCACTACTGCAACCTTCATGATCAACTATATTTCTTGTACCCCAATTAGGCCATATTATAATTGAACTACTATTGTACATTCGTAACAATCAACATTATAATTTCTTCTCTAATTTAGGAGAAAAGAGAACATATGCATTTACAATCATATAGTGGATTACTTTGATTGGGGACTCCATAATTTTTTTCATTTTCTGAATTTTTTCAAGTAAAAAATCTTGGTATCTCCTTTTGGTACTTTTTTTTATTTGTGTGTGTTGGATGTTCTTGCAATACTAAGACATTAGATTATCACTCCATAGCCACAAAATTTCTGACACGCAACAAATAGGAATTTGGTGGTATGAATGTAAGTGCTCCTAAAGTATTACCATAACAGATGTACTTTATGGTATATTGCTACACATATGAAGATTGATCTTCCAGCGAAACAAATTGGAAACATGAAAAACTTTCAACTTACAAGGTGATCCATTTTTGGACTGAAGGAGCCCTTCGATCCATATGGCAGCTCTCCGATGAAAACCAGTTCTTTAGGTGTAGACTTCCGGACGAGAAGGTGCTTGACCCCTTTCATAGCTTCCTCATACATGTCGTATAAATATTTCAGTTGATTGTTACGGCTATCCTTTTGTTGAATCCAAACTTTAATCAAATATTCGTAGTAGCTATCACCACGAGAACCGAGTCTAATGTTCTCGCCACTGAACTGGCCAGAGTAAGGGCTGTGGTCATCATCAGAAGGAAATGGTATGAATTGTTCAGCTTAAATCATGAAAGAAGAATAAAAAAAACCTAGAAAAAATGTAAAGAGCAAAGAGAAAAAAATAAAAAATTGAAAGGTTTATACGAAATATGAGACATAATAACCTTACAAGCACATTGTCGGACATAAATGAAAATAAGATTGTCCCAAGATGGCCTACCGGCATAATCATCTTAAGTTGTGCAGCAGATCAACAAAAGTCGAGAGACACTTTGCCATGACAAAATGCTAGAGAAAGAAAAATAAACAGGCCAAGCAAACAAAGCAAGTGTGAAAATAAGGCAACTTTTGACCTCAAATCCCATGGCAACTTGATAAAGGCATAAGAAGAACTCAAATTTGGGGTAAACCACATTCAATTAAAAACTTAAACAGCCAAGGTTATATGGTCCTGATCTCAACTACTTGTCCTAATCTTGATTATTAAATGTTTTACAATAGTGACTCCAAAAAATCCCAAAACTTAACCCTTGTAAAACCCTTTCTCTCTCTTCCCCGCTCTCATTCCATCCCTCTTCTCTTCGTTTCCACAAATGACCCTGAACAATAGTCAAGCAACCACTACCACCATTTGCCCATCGCTCCATGTCTATACAACAGAACCCCCCTTTATCTCTCTTTGCCTTCCACCCTTCCCCCATTCATAGTCGGCTCAAGTGGATGCCCCGCCCATTCCCAAATCCTAACCATGCACAATAGTCCTCGTCAACACCAACCCTCCCCCAAGCTTTCATTGATCACCTAATTATTTATATAATTTCATGTGACTTCCACATGACCACAATCATGAATCTTCGGTTCCCCTTCACCATCATGCCCAACTTCTGACGTAACCATCAACACAATCATTTTTTGATTTCCTCTAGCCATAGGTGGCTACCGCACTCCTAATGTAGCTATCTTTTAGTGATGTTGTCAATGCCATTACTTACCAACAAAATGTGTGCATGGCCTTCCTCCACCCTCTATCATATAAAAATCAAATTAAGGTGCAATCAGATACAATGCTATTTAGATTCCTAACTTCAACCGGATCCAGTTTACAGTTATATTTAAAATAACTGAAATTAAGTTTGGATGGAACTTACCCTGATTTGAACCAGTCCCTTCACGGGCATTTGAACTTCTTTTCTTTTTTTCTTTTTTTTTTTTGTTTTGCAATTTCAAGTCTCCAATTTTGATGAGAAAAGTTAAAAATTGATCTTAAGTGAGCATACACTCATCAAATTTAGACCAAAATGCATAAAATTAATCCAAATTTGAATATTGTTAATAGTAGGGTATTCATCAAACTAACCGTAATGACTTAAATAGACAAGTGTTTGTTTAAATATCAACCATTAAGTGATATGCTATAAATAAACTGATTATTATGAGAACCTTGCAAAAGTTGGCTAGATTGTCACCCCACAATGCCACTAAAAGGGGATAAGAGTTGAGTAGTCATTAAATTACGATTAAATTTGCTACATAAAATTTAAGAAATTTGAAATGGGGAACTGGATAAATTAACAGTCACAATGGATGAAAGTAAATATGCAGGTTTGCAAGACACTAAAATGTGAGGGCAAACTTATAATACCTAACAATAAAATAAGGCCGAGATAATAATGGATGAGAAGTAAAGGATAACAAGGTTAAAGTGAATAATATTAGTGATTGAGTGATGCTATTAATTTAATTATCGATGATGATATTATACATGTGGCTTGTTTATGCTCATTGAATCAGTTTAGAAGTTAATTAAAAAAATTAATTTTAAGAATGAATGTATAAATTAATACAATGGGTACAATGGGATGGGCTATAAAAGGAAGAACTATTGGTGATGACTTGTTTGGACAACAAGGCTCTAATGGAGCAGGCTATAAGATGAACCATGACGGATATGAAATAAGAAATAAAATACAAAGTAAGAGAATACTCGATTTCACAGTAGTGTATGATCTTATTATAGAAAATTCATGCTTTAAAAAATAGTAAGAACATATGATTACGTTCAAAAGTAGAGCTCTAGATTACAAAGGAAATATTTATCCTTCTACAAATATTGTTAAGATTAATAGTGGTTTATGCCTTAAGTACCAAAAGAAATGAATCAAAAGAAATAACTATCTTAGAATAAGATGATGAGAACTGAAAGTGAGAAGTTGTTAGTCATTTGAGATTAGTTGCCAAAGGGAGAATTGGAATTCTATAATTAAACCAAATACATCGAGGGATAAAAAAGTTAGTACGATAAATAAGGTCTTCAAAAAAATTCTATTTAATTAACACTGTCATTGCCGGTCCTAAGCCCGGATGTGAAAAGTTGAGGGTTGCGTTAGGTAGTCGACAACTAGCATAAAACTTGTCGAAAAAAAATCATGACATAAATCCTTTTGATCTTTGTACGAGTGTCAAAGCATCCCTTGGAAGCGACGTGCTGTATAGCCTGAATACAGTGAAAAGTGTGCAAGAGTCGCTACACCGGCGTCGGGGTGTAGTGTCAAATAAGCAAGGGTTCCCACATTACGGACGAATACATGTAAAAAAATTAGTCTGTAAAACTAATGAAATTAATATTAGGATAAGATCTTGCAATATAGATATTCTCAATAGTAAATTAATGAAATTAGTTGATATAATGATTCATAAAAATATTAATATCTTATGTATTCAAGAAACTAAATGGGTTAGAGAAAAGACTAAGGAGACTGATAACTTAGGTTTTAAACTTCGGTAATCTGGTAAGAGTGGCACTAGAAATGGTGTTGGTGTAATTATAGATAAGAGTTTGAAAGATAATGTTGTAAAAATTAATAGAGTTGGAGATAGAATTATAGTCCTTAAGATTATCATTGATACTAAGAGTTTTAATATTATAAGTACTTATGCTCCTCAAGTAGGTTTAGATATAGGGTCTAAAGATAAATTCTGGAATGACATAGAAGATTTTATACAATTGATACCTCTTGAAGAAAGAAATTTTATTGGAGGAGATTTAAATGGACATGTCGGTAGAGTGGTAGAAGATTTTAGAAATATTCATGGTGGCTACGATTTTGGAGTGACTAATGAAGAAGGTAGAACTATTTTAGATTTTGCTTTACCATATGATTTTGTTATTAATAAAACTTTATTCAAGAAAAAAGATGAGTGTTTTATTACTTATAAGAATGAATCTAATAAAACATAAATTGATTATTTTCTTATGAGAAAAAGAGATCGTCGAGATTGTAAAGATTGTAAAGTCATTCCAAGTGAGGATTTAAGTACCCAACATCGTTTATTAGTTCTAGATTTAAAAATGAAGAGTTATAAATAAAGAAAACTATGACTCATTATTGTAGAATTAGATGGAGGAATTTAAAAGACAAATAAAATTATTTTTATGAGTAAAATTCAAGATTTTAAATTTTGGGATGTTCATGATGAAGCAAATGATATGTGGGATAAAGTAACAAACACTATTAAACAAGTAACAAAAAATGTATTTGGAGAATCAAAAGAAAAAATTTTTTTAAATAAAAATAGTTGATGGTCGAATAATAATGTGCAAAAAAAAGAAAAAATATAAGAAGTTATGTTATAAAAATTGGTTTAAATGTAAAAGTATAGAGAACTGTGAAAAACATCAAACGGCCCGCAGGGAGTCTAAAAGAACAATATATGACGCTAAAAATTCTATTTTTAATGGTCTTTATAATATATTAAATACTAAGGAGGGTGAAAAATATATGTATAAACTAGCCAAACAAAGAGAAAAGAAAAGTAAAGATTTAACTCAAATAAAGTGTATTAAAGATGAAAATCAAAGTGTTTTTCATTAAAAAAAGATATTCAACATAGGTGAGTGAAATATTTTGATAAACTTTTTAATGAAGTTTCTGAAAATACAATCGACCTTAGCGATCTTAATATGGTTAATAATAATAAAACGTTTCATTTTTACTGTTGCATTGGTAAAAAAGAAGTTGAGGAGGCTTTAAAGAAAACCAAGGGTGGAAAGTTTGTAGGACTTGATGATATCCAATCGAAGTATGGAAATGTTTAGGAGATTTGAGAGTTTCTTAGCTCACTAAACTTTTTAATATTATTTTAAAAACTAAAAAGATGTATGAGCAATGGAGGAAGAATATTTTGGTCCCCATTTTTAAGAATAAAGGGGATGCACAAGAGTGGGCAAATTATAAAAAAATTAAGTTGATGTGCCATACTTTAAAATTATGAGAGAGGGTAATTGAAGATACGTTAAGACGTATTACAAAAATTTCTCATAATCAAT
Source organism: Phalaenopsis aphrodite (assembly GCA_003013225.1). Lineage (NCBI taxonomy): Eukaryota > Viridiplantae > Streptophyta > Magnoliopsida > Asparagales > Orchidaceae > Phalaenopsis > Phalaenopsis aphrodite. The sequence continues at coordinate 374,115 of NEWO01000563.1, forward strand.
TTGGATTTATGTCGGGCATGTCTACTATGGAAGCTATACATTTATTGAGAAGTTTGATGGAGAAGTCAGAGATAATAAGGAGAATCTACATTTAATTTTTATTGATTTAGAAAAAGCTGACGATAAGGTTCCAAGAGAAAACCTTTGGAGAGTTCTTGAGAAGAAAGATGTTGATGACTTATATTCAAGTCATTAAAGATATGTATACGAATTGTTACTTGTGTTCGAACTGAAGGAGGATTGACCAAATATTTTCTTATTTCTGTTGGATTACATTAGGGATCGACTTTAAGCCCATATCTTTTTGCTTTAGTTATGGATGGTCTTACTGGACATTTACAGGAGGATGTACCTTCGCGTACGCTTTTTGTTGATGATATCCTTCTCGTGGATAAGACGAGAGAAAAAGCCCAAGAAAAACTTGAATTATGGAGGTCTACATTGGAGCCTAAAGACCTTCATTTGAGTAGAACTAAAACCGAATACATGGAATGTAATTTTAGTAGTAGTAGCTCTAGTGACAAAAGTGTAACTTTGGGTGATCAAATTATTAAAAGATGTGAACGATTTAGATATCTCGGGTCTGTTGTTTAAAGCGATGGTGATATAGATGGGGATGTTAATAGTAGAATTCAAGTTGGTTGGTTGAAGTAGAGGAATGCTTTGGGCTTTTTGTGTGATAGAAATGTACCGCTTAGACTGAAAGGAAAATGTTATAAGACGGTGGTGAGACCTACAATGCTCTATGACGTTGAATGTTGGCCTTTAAGAGAGAAGCATAATACTAATTTAAGTGTTACCGAGATGAGAATGATTAGTTGGATGAGTGGTTTTACACTTAGAGACAAAATGAGAAATGAATATATCCGTGATAGGGTTGGTGTAGCTCCTGTGACGGACAAAATTAGAGAAAGTCGTCTTAGATGGTTAGGTTGCATTAAGCATCAACCATCTGATGATTCGATTAGGAGAGATGTTTTCGATTCGCCTTACGTTAAGAAAGGCAAAGGTAGACCATGAAAAACTTGGGCTTATTGTATAAAAAAATGATCTTAATTTATTAGAACTAAATGAAAATATGACACTAAATAGGATGCAATGGAGAAAAATGATTCATGTAGCCGACCCCACGTAGCGGGATTAAGGCTTTGTTGTTGTTGTTGTTGATTAACAAGGTTTGAAAAAGTAAGGATATATAAAAATTTTGAAAAAGATTTATACGATTAAGAAGATTTGGTGGTGCAAAGATGATTATTCAGGTAAAATATTATTTTTTAAGGATAAACAAAATAAATAAATAATCTTCAACAATTCAATCATTATAAACGAGTTAAAGCCCAGTAAAAAAGCTAGACAAGAAAAATATGAGTTCAAAATTTGATGATTTATATAATGTACTACACAAAAAATAAAAATAAAGGTCTATTTGGGGTAGCTATGAAGCTGTTGAAGAAGAAACTGATGTTTACAAAGCTGCGGTGACTATTTTATTTTTTTTTAAAAAAAGTTAAACCGCAGCTTTCTAATAGTCGCCGCAAGTAGCCAGGTATGGTGGGAAAATACAGTTTTCAGCTGCAGCTTTTTGAGATCTCATGTAAAATTTAATTTTACCAAAGAGAAAAAATTGCGGTGCAACATCGCATCGCCGCCCCAAACGCACCTTAACTATATAAAAGCTAATGAAGGTGGAGCGGACCTTGAAAGATTTAGATGCACCAAAAACAAAGATCGGAGAATCTTAATTAAAGATGAAATGGTAGAATCTTAAGAAGAAAATAATAAGGAAAGACAAAAATAATATTTTGATAAATTATTAAATAAAATTTTAAGTAAGAATTTTCTTTAAATAATAAAGTGAACAAAATCAAGAAAATGTTATACATTGATTCAGAAAAAAGAATTTGAGTTCCCTAAGAGAAAGATGCCTAAAAGTAAAACTTGGGTTTAAATGGGACGGAAATAAGAATTTGAGAACCATGGGAGGGAGATAACAAAGTAATTTGGTTAGATTTTGTTTTCAATGAAATCTTAAATTTTTGGAGGATAACATAAACGTATTTTAATGTATATATTTAAGTATAAAAATATACTCATAATTTTGATAATTGCAAGGGCATTAAGTTCAAAAGTATACATTTCAGTATTAGAAGAGGTCATAAAAAAGGTTTAAAAGTACTGCTGAAATCTAAAACTCAATTTGATTTTATCAGAAAAAGATTCAATATAGGGGTGTTCTTGAGTAGAGGCAATTAATGAAAAAGCATAAATAGTAAATAAAGGAACTTAGAATGATTTCTTTTTATCTTTAGAAGGTCTGCGATCAAATTCCACGAGAATCGATTGATTGTTTTGTAAAAAAAGAATTTGTCAAAAGTATATTGATATTTACTTAAGATATGTTTTATGAGACATTTCCAGACATTAGAAATAGTAGTAAAATGATCAGAATCCATAACCATATTACATTTCATCAAAGATCAATAATAAGTTTATATATTTCTATATTTGTTATGGAGATGATAGCAAAAGATGATAAAAGAATATGATTTGGTCAATGATATTTGTAAATAAAATAGTTATAACAAATGATAAGTGAAAAATAAGAGCAATGGAAAAAACTGTTAGAAGAGAAATGAAAGTGTGTTGGGAAAAATAGAGAGAAAAATATAACAACAACAACAAAAACAAGCATTTATCCCACTAAGTGGGGTTGGCTACATGAATTCTTTTTCTCTTTTGTGTCCTGTTGAATTTTATATTTTTATTTAATTCTAATATATTAAGATCACTTTTTATACAATATGCCCAAGTCTTTTTAAGTCAACTTTTGTGTTTCTTAACATGAGTTGAATATAAAACATCTACTCTCCCGACCGGATCATTAGATGGTTGACGTTTAATATGACCAAACAATCTAAGACGACTCTCTAATCTTGTCGGCCACTGGAGCTACACCAACCCTTTCACGAATAGATTCATTTCGCATTTTGCCTCTATGCGTCAAGCCACTCATCCACCTAAGCATTCTCATCTAAGCAACACTCAACTTTTTTTATGCTTGTTTTTTAAAGGCCAACATTTTGCATCATACAATATTGCAGGTCTCACCACCATCTTATAAAATTTTCCTTTTAAGTCTAAGAAATACCTTACTATCACACATTAGGCATGATGCATTCCTACACTTCAACCAATCAACTTGAATTCTACTAATAACATTCACATCTATATCACCATCACTTTGAACAATACATCCGAGAAATGTTAACGCTTTTTAATCATTTGATCATCCATAGTTACAACTCTGCCACTAGAACTACTACTACTAAAATTACATTCCATGTATTTAGTTTTAGATCTACTCAAATAAAAGTCTTTAGAATCCAATATAGAACTACATAATTCAAGTTTTTCCAAAACACTTTCTCTAGTCTTATTCACAAGAAGGATATCATCAATGAAAAGAATACACCAAGATACATTCTCCTGTAAATGTACAGTAAAAACATCCATAACTAAACCAAAAAGATACGGTCTTAAAGTCGATTCCTGATGTAATCCAACTGAAAAAGGAAAATACTTGGTCAATCCTCCTATTCGAACACATATAACAGCTATAATATATATATCTTTAATGACTTGAATATAAGTCATACAACACCTTTCTTCTATAGAATCTCTGAAGGACTTCTCTTAGAGCCTTATTGTAATCTTTTTCTAAATCAATAAAAATCATATGATATGCAAATTTAATTGTTGTTAAATTAATACATTATTCAGATGGTGAAATAAATTGATAATCAAAAGTAAATGTTTCCAATAGACATTGTTTCATCCTATCTCTTGACTTTTTTAAATTTCCGGAACGTATAACCAATTTTAGGATAGCAATATCAGCATGAATGTTTCCTTCCCCAACTGCTGAAGGAAAAAAGTCCAAGAACAACCTGGAAAATTTTAACTAGTGTATTTAAAAAGAAGAACCACCAATAACTTCACAAAAAAATTAATCATTGGATCATGATTCAACTTAAGAAGATTTAAGTGAGGAGTATCCTCCCATGTACTTCAACAATAAATGTAAAACTTGAGAGTAGCATTGAAGTTCAACATTAGGCTGATCAATATAAAGCGGTTGCTTTGAACACTCCAACGGGAAACTAAAACTCATAATATTTGTTGCAGGGGTACATTGGAAGCTTAAGCACTCAGAAAATAACTCAATCCCAGAACACATAAGAAAACTCCACGATAAAAAATTGGGAAATTTACATGCATACCACACAATTCCTTTGTATTTACATATCTAACACGTGAAACTTGATATTTACGTTTATAACATTTTGGGGTTATGAACCTATGCTTGAAAAGGTGTACTTATAAAAAGTTAGTAGTAGTGGTAATTTTTATTGAATATTAAATATTCAAGTGTTATGTATGTAAATATGAAAGTTTCATGTTAGATACATAAATAAAGAAGAAATGTGTGGTATGTATGTAAATGCCCTTAGAAAATTCAAGAGAGAAAATGATATTTTACCTGATGTAGATGGGTACAAGCCCTTCAACTTTGGGAAGTGTTTTGAAGTGTTCCAACACTTTCATTGCCTCCAAACCATACCTAGGATCACCATAAAGTTTACTGAGGTAGTTGAACTCAAGCTGCAATGTTGAAACTTCTGAAGTACTGCTCAAGCCATCAGGAGCAGCATGAGCTGATCTTTCACTCAACACAACATCACTAAATGGAATCGGTGTTGGACTTGAAGTAAAAGCAGACAGTAGACGGTCAGCCAAATTCTTCGCGGCATCTAAGAAGACCTCAGACTTCACTTCATGCTCACCTCTGCCCAAATGATAAGCACTAAGAAGGCCTCCTAGAACACGTATTGTGGTCTCAAACAAATTTACATGTCCCTTCGTGTTAATTCTTTCCATAAGGTTTTTTTCTACCCAAGTAGTTGCTTCGGAAACAATTTCATTAAGTCCCATGATCATAGCTGTGTCAAGGGAGTCAATAATGGTAGCACCAAGGCCCCCAAGGCCGTCAACACCTTTTTGACTCAGCGGCATTAGCTCGTCGTAGCCCATGGCATATCTTCGATAGCCAGACCAGGCATGTATGAACGCTTCTTTAACCTGATTTTGCCTTGACATCAATTCAGACTTATCATACAACTTATTAGGATTAAGATTCCAACTCGAGTTTTTAATATCATCAGGTGAAAATTGTGGAGGAAGCCTTGGGGGCTTCTGTAAAAACCTTCCAATTTTACCAATTCTTTCCTTTACATGATGTCCATCTCCTGTCGTGATATTCTCCAGAAATCTACGAGATGCAAGCTGACTTGGGCTTTTATGAATAACCATTAAATAAGTTAAACCGCTAATCATCAATAGCATTAAGAACTTCCCCACACCGCATCTTCCACAGTCATGTCTGATGCTATTAGTACTGAAAGCCTGTGTCACAACCTAAAAATAAAGAATACAAAAAAAAAAAAAATCAAAATGAGATTATTTGAAAATAACAATATTGATGTCCAACGCAACCCAAGAAGACAGGAGCGAATTGGGTTTCTAAAAAAATATTATTAATGCAAACGTTAGCTAAAGATAAAATGTGCAAATAAAATGAATATTAATTGACCAATTAATGAAAACTGTGAAATAAAGAAACAATAAGAACTCCACTAACCCCTTGGAACGGGCGCTTCTTCCGCATGGGATGCGGGATGTAGCAGCCTCCAGCTACTGAACCAGCTCAGCTTTGTGTGAACCAGTTCATTCTACGGGAGGAGGGAGCTGCACGATCCTTACTTGATTGGGAATTGCCGCCTAACTGTGAGGGTCCCACCTTTAGCTACCCTAGTAGTATTTATATGTTGTTTTATGTGTTTTAGGTCAGTTTTGGATTCAGTTTTATGTCAAGACAGCCGTTGAAATCCAAGTTCTTCCTTCTAGGGCTATATCTGAAGACAAAAAAGTTTTCTGGCTGTAACTCATCCTTAAGTGGTGTTTATTTGTCGTTCCCTGCTTCCCATGCCTTCATCCCAACTGCCGATTTGCTGCGGCAACCCTACCAGACTGCTCTACCGGCTGCCTGTTGTTTTCCCTAACCGCTGCTTCCACGCCGCCAACTCCGCCCTTCCCTTACTACTGCCCAACCTACAGCCTCCTCCATCCTTGTCGCTTCCAATCACCATCCATCCTGCATACCTTGTTGCCACCTCCCCCATCCCAACCTCCTATCTCCCTCAATCATAACCACCTTAACACAACCTTCCCACCACCTTCGACTCCAGCCTTTGTAATTGTTTGTGTTTTGTGTCTTTTGTTATTTCTCATCTCGGTGTGTGTTTAATATAACCCTCTACATGTTTTTTCCATAAGAAGCATTGCTTTTTTAACTTATTATTTGGTTAACTTTGATATCATTTGGTACGAGAGGAAGTCTAATCCTAGTTCTAAATTAGAATTTATAGGATTCTCCATACCTAAACCCATCTCCAACCCCCCCCCCCCCCCCCCCCCCCCNCCCCCCCCCCCCCCAACCCCACCCCACCCTAAAAAAATTTACTTTCCCCAACTATCCACCTCTAAACCCTAACCACGTCGTCGAGAAGGAAATTGTCGGAAACTTAAGCAGGACTTTACGATGGAAGACACAAAGCGGAGACTCTGACGAGTGCTTCCAACGACTCAAGGCCATTGAGATAAGGATCATGGGCAATGTCACCGTAGGTCGTAATAGTGAGATTCGGGAAGGAGAGGCAGAAAAACAATTGAACCCCTTTCATAAGAATGACTTCAATGAAAACGAGAATCAACCCACGCACTTCATAATTCATTATCAGAGGAAACAGAGAGAGGTTGTGCCTATTGGAGGGCACAAAGATTTAGGAGTTAAGATGGACCTACCACACTTCAACATGAGGATGAATCCATATGATTTTCTTGAGTAGATGCAAACCGTTGAGCAGATCTTTCAATACAAAGATGTGCCCAGTGTTAGAAGAGTAAAGCTCATCGCCATACAAAGAATGCCTCTTTGTAGTGGGAGAACCTAAAAAGGGTGAGAGAGAAAGATGTGGCATAATCACTTCTTGGGAGAAGTTAAAGAAAACGATGCAGCGACAGTACCAACCCTCACAATAGATAACTACATAGCTGAATTCAAGCAGTTTACGTTGAAGTGTGAGCTAGTGAAGCCCGAGGAGAATGCCATGATATCTGAGAGAATTGTGAGCGTCCATTAACAATGTGATATAATTTCAACCCTAATGGACATTACATGATTTTTAGATCCTAGCCCAAAGTTAAGAGATAGCACAACAATATCAGATCTACACCACCCTTCAAACAGAGTTCAACCATTGATTCAAGCAATAAAAGTACACCCAGTGGAGCACCGAAGCTAACCCTGCCCGAGGAACAACCCGTACGAAGTGGATAAGCAGTGGAAACTGTCAGCACTCCCAAATTTATACCAGTTAGAAAATGTTTCAAGTGACACGATTTTGGGCACTTTAGAATAGATTGCCCAAACAGAAGAATGATATTTTTCACTAAACATGGAGCAGTTGAATAAATGATAGTGATAGAAGAGAAAATGAAGACATCAGGGAGTATTGGCTTCTAGTTGACAAGAGAGAGCTGCTATTGATTCAAGCTAAGCCCATGAGGTGAGAGACTCCAGCAGGACTAACATTAGTTGTCCTAGAATATAATGAGTCTGAGAAACCAATATCAGAAAAGGTTTAGACCCTATTGAGGGGGTTATCAAATGGGATGGTTGCAAATAAGAGCGGTCCAACACGTCATAGATTTCACTCCAAGCTCACTTCCTCCAAACAAGCTTGTTTATCGGATGCGCTCAAACGAGCACGAGAAGTGGGGAAGCGGTACAAATTTATTGGTTTTAGACTTGATTCGTGTGAATATCCATTTATGATCAATTCCAACTTTGGTTATGCTAAAAAGAATAACTATTAATTCTATCAGGACATGTTTTAGAATGAGGTATTTATTTTAGAGGTGCATGGGCATAGATTTTGTAGTGGAGCTACCTCAAAAACCGTAAGACGATGATTTTATTATGTGCAAGTAGATCGATTCTAGAAGTTTACAATGAAGAAGAAGACTCTCCTAGCAGAGGCGAATGATGCTGGAGCTAAAAACCGACAAAACCATGGATTTTTGCGCTTACTGTGATTGCAGGACTGGTCAGACGGAAATCCTATTATCAAATCAACTAGATTTTTTTACTTTTCTGACTTATTTCCTTTTTGTTTTCTCTTAATTAAATATTAGTTTAATTACTAGTATAAATAACGTATGTGGAACTTGGTTAAGGGGATTTTTGCTTTGTTTTGACTATTATAGATATCGCAATATCTAAGTTCCTGCATTAGGAGTGTTGCATCATCTCTCTTTTGCAAGTGGTGTGTATTTATATTGCTTAGGAACAGGTGGTGAATCTCCTCATTGCCCGTCCCAAGCTAGTTTGTCATTCATTTCACTATTTTCAGCAGGGACAACCACCAAACAACTCAATTCCGCTGTCTAACAACAAATTTTACCGCTTTTCTACTGCTAAACATCGTCAACCACCCCTATGTATCATAAGGGTTACATTGTTGGGTTATAATCCTAAGGTCGTGTTTGGAAGCATCGTTTAGATAAGATTTAGGCATGGATTTAATGTAAATCCACCCTAACATAAAAAAATGCAAATTAAATTCAATGGTACATTAAATCAAAATTTCGTGCATTATGCCTCTGTTTATCGCATTCCGTCCCTAAGTCTGAATTTACTAAATACGAAGGCGGGTTAGATTTAAGGATTTACTCCGTCGTTAGGAGCGATCTCCATCTCCGTCACAGAAGGTTTGATAAATCCAAAATTTTACTGCTTTTGATAAATTCTATTTTACGTAAAATCAATATGTAGCCAAATACCGCCTAAATGTCTTACTAACAGTAGACTAGTAGAGTTACACTCAAAGCTAGAGAAGTGAGTTGAGTTTTTGCTACAGAACGACCGCCTTGGGGTTTTTCACGAGCATCAACTGACATAGACTAATATGGTTAGAAAAAATCCATTTATTCAATTAAAATTGAAGCGGGGATCAGGGGAAGACCGATCAGTCCTCAAGGAAGAGGGGTTGTCGCCCCTCCTTCCTTTCCCTTCTTCCCTTTTTTCTTCATTTCCCCTTTCTTTTTCTTCCTCCTCCTTTCTTCCTCACCTTTCCTTTTTCTCCCCCCTCAACTTTTTCTTCCTAAGCACTTTCCTATTTAAATCCTCCCTAAAATCTGAAATCATAATTATATTTTATTCTTCCTTCTTATTTTAAATCATTTTCTAAAATCTAAAAAACTGATTATATTTTATTCTCCCTCCTTATTTTCATTACCAAAAATAACTCTAGTTTCTTTATAAAAATGGGATGATGTGCTTAGAGTTATGGGTCTTATTTTTTACATTTGAATTTAGGTTTTATCATAGATTTTTTCCCTTCTAGGGTTGTATCCAACATTGAGGAAGTGCTCCGGCTGTCCCTCGCCCGAGGTGGAGATTGTCTCCACGGGTTAGGTGGTGCTCTGGCTGTAGCTCGACCATGCTAAGAAAAAAATCGTTCTTCTTTTAAATTCCTCCACCCTTCTCGTCGTTGTCTGCCCGCTCCACAACCCTACGACAACCCCAGCTGCTCCATCCAGACTGCCTCTTCGCAGCTTCCCTGCAGGCCGCTTACTCCCACTCCTCATTCCTGCTGCAGCAACCTACTGTCCAACCATTTCAGACCCCTCACGGCAGCCATCCGACACCTCTACAACAACTACCTTGCTGTCTTGGCCCTTCCCATCGCTGTCAGTGCTTCCCCGCTCACTATCCACCCTCTGAAAGTGCTGGTGAGCCTTCCCACTTGTTACACCACCTCTAAGCCAGCCAACAAACCTTCCCGCCCCCTTAACTTGCTACCTCCCTCCAATTCACCTTCCAACCCCCGTCGGCTCCTCTCCCGCATGCACCTTTGTTGTCAAGCCACCAAATCCACTGAGCCAACCTCCACCGCACTTGCGATATACTTTCAACGTGTTTGTCTGTATCGTCCAATGATTTGTATTGTTATCCTATATTTTCGTTGACGAGTCGTCGCTGTAACCGATTTCGATTTTAGTAATAAAAATTGTGTTTATTTTATGGTTTGGGTCATCTCTTTGGTATCAGAGCAAGCCCAACCCTTGTCCCATCCTAGGATTTCTAGCATATTGTCACGGACAAATAGTCCCACATCGGCTAAGTGTAGGGCCAAAAAGCAGTATTTAAGTCCTGGGCTGCCCACCACCCATAAGGGCTCTTTTGGGAGGTGACAAGTGGTATCAGAGCAGACTACTGTCTGCCAGGTGTGTGGACTCTCCATGGTCCAGTGGGACCCTCGGTGGAGCCGATCCGTGACGAGGGCGTCACGTGATTGGGTGGAGGAGAATGTCACGGACAAATAGTCCCACATCGGCTAGGTGTAGGGCCGAAAAACAGTATTTAAGTCCTGGGCTACCCACCACCCATAAGGGCTCTTTTGGGAGGTGATAATATGCCCTTACCCAATCCACCACACCAATTTTTTTGTTCTTTCTTTCGTGTTTTTTTTTCCTCTTTTTTATTTGTTCCTTCTATCTTTCCTTCCACGAATCCCAAAACCGTCAACAATGCCACCAAGGAAAAATATGCGCAAACCTACATGGGGAGGGATGCAACGAGAACTTTGTCGCCTCCAACAAAAGCCTAAGGAGATTGAAGAGAAAATCCAGTGGGAAGTTACTCTCGACCATGATCTATAAGATCGAAGAGAAAAACGAGAAAATATGAAGATAAAGTAGAGAACACTGCGCCAAGTTCTACCAACTTACTACTGCCAAAAGTTGCAGCCTCAACTTCCGAAGATGAGAGACCGTATCACCAAACGAAACCCCCATGCTACTATTTAACAAACCAATCTGCAAGTCTGTCATAGACAGAAAATGTTGTAAGTGCCATGGATTCAGACATGTGGAGGCAGAATGTGCAATCAGGAGAGTGATTTATTTCACGGAGCAGACCATTGATGAAACCTAGGGGCAAGGACACCGCAGACACTGAAGAGCAGTTCGAACGAGAATTTTTATTTGATGACGTCTTCCCCTGGGAAAGTCCCTTATTCATGGATACCTCTGATGTCTTTCCCCTGTGTAATTAAAAGGAACATGAAACTTTTGATGAGATTGTGATTCCAACTCCCCTAGAAGATGACGAACTTATTGTTGAGATATACAAATGTCACACATATCAGAAGATGTAAGTATTTAAATTTCTGAAGATGGTCTTAATAACGACCAACTAATACCATCAAAGACGATTACACTTCCAACTATCACCCCCAGTGTTCCGCGTGAAGAGACGAAAGGTCAGGTGAAGTTCTTGTTATTAGAACAAAGTTTAAGCTATTAGTTCTTCAAAACTTCAATAGTTAGAGAGAAGACCCAGAAAATAATAAGAATCGCACATCAACCAAACTCTTGCAAACCCATAAACCCGCTGAGGCCAAACTTGTCATAGATGAGAAGCCTTGTTCAAAATTTGGCTCGGGAGAACCTATGTCGATGTGTACCTTTTGCTAAGATTCTACCAAACCAAACCAGATTGATAGGGAGGTATGCTCGCAGGTGGGAAAAGCACCTCAGACACTTTGGGAGCTAGGGCAGTCGTCAGTGGGATCCAGAAACAACCACAGAAACCCAAAAGCTTCAACAGATGAAGTCGAAGCTCTTCCAACCCCGGAAGACTGACGCGGGGCTCGGTGGAGAAGCGCCTGGTCCTCAAGGGTGAGGGGTTGCCGCCCCCTTCCTTCCCCTTCTTCATTTCCCTCATTCCCTCTTTCCTTTCTTTCCCTTTTCCTTTTCATCCTCCTTTCCTTCCCCATCTTTCCTTTATCTCCCCCCTCAACCTGTCCTTCCTTATTTCTGAAATCATGATTATATTTTATTCTCCTTCCTTATTTTCATTACCTAAATAAGTTGTCTCTTTATAAATATAAGATGATGTGCTTAGAGTTAGGAGTCTTGTTTTTTATATCTGAATTCAGGTTTTATCCTAGAGCTTTTACCTTCGAGGGTTGTATACGACGTAAAGGAAGTGCTCTGGCTATCCCTCATTTCAAGTGGTGATCGTCTACATAAGACCGGGTGATGCTCCGGTTGTAGCGTCGAGATATTTATCTATCCCTCCATCCTTCCCGTTGTTGTTCACCTGCTCCACAACCCTTTGACAACCCTCGTTGCTCCATCCAGACCACCTCCCTACAGCCTGCAAGCCATTGACTTCCACTCCTCTTTCCTGCTACAGCAGCCTGCTGTCCAGCCCTTTCAGACCCCTCACAGCAGCCAGTCAGCATTCCTACAACAACTATGTTGTTGTCCCGGCCCTTCCCATCACTGTCAGTGCTTCCCCGCTCACTGTCCACCTTCCAAAAGTGCTGGTGAGCCTTCCCAACTACTGCCCCACCTTCTCACTTGGTACCCCACCTTTCAAACTACCTCCCAGTCAGCCAACAAACCTTCCCGTCACCTTAACCTACTGCCTCCCTCCTCCAATTCATCTTCCAACCCCTGTCGCCCCCTCTCCCACATCCACCCTTACCTTCGCAAGCCTCCACACCCACCGGGCCAACCTTCACCACTCTTGGGATACACTTTCGAAGTGTTTGGTTGTGTCGTCCTATGTTTTGTGTTTATTATTCTATATTTTCGTTGGTGAGTCATCGTTGTAATTGATTTCAATTTCAGTAATAATAATTGTGTTTCTTTTGTGGTTTGAGTTTTCTTCTCCAAAATAAAAAATAATACATTGCAATGGTCTCAATAAAATGAACCATCATTTATGACCAACCCTAGACACAAAATAGAGATTTGTAACTTTCATCCTACCATATGATATTTTCAATCATAGAGATTAACCAATGGAGCATACTTCATATTCGGAGTAACTATTTGTATTCTATTGATCATGGACCAATGGCAATTTCTTAATTACAACTTTAATAAAGAATGAAGCAAAAACTCCAACTACCTCAAAAGCAACACAAAATATGAAACATACTATTAGTTTGTATTTCCAAAGGTGTTAAATTATGAGATCCATATTACATTCATTGCTCATCACAGTCAACAAAATCAATTAGCAAACATACAAAGATCATGGGAAAAAACATTAAGCAACTAAAAATATTTAAATTTCACACAAAACACCAAGTTATTAACAGGCTGAGTTATGTACTAAACTAATGGATTGCACTCAGTTGAGAAGTAAAAGAAAAAAATTCATGGACGCCGTACTCTTGATTGAAGGTTAGCACCTGATATTTCAAAATGAAGAATGGGTTAGTTACAAGGATTTCATATGGAGCAATCTAGACACAACAACTGGAAAATAATATTTCTTTGTAAACTGCCCATCTTCTAGACTACCAAAATCACAATATATATACAAGAGTCGTATCTGTTGTTGTAAATCAAAAATGCCAATCAGAGTCAAAACTTGAACATAGGTATATCATCCTATGATAAATGCAGTGAAATGGAAAATCATTGAAGACAAATGCCTTCCATACGATAAGATTCTCAGTCTTTCGCTATATTCACTAGAGAATTTCTGGCAAGGCTCCACGAAAAGTTGTATGGTTACAAGAATTTAGTACAAAGAAATCTAGATCAAGCAATAAAATGTACACAAAAGGCTTATCGAACAACAAGAATCGTCTCAATACTTAATCGATCCAAATCCCAATCAGAGTCAAAAGTTGAACTTCGGGCTACATCATCCTATTCTTCATTCAATACAGTAACCCGATAAGATACCATTTCAAGATTGGCAACCTCCATATGCATCAAAGATCCCCAAGAGATGATTGTTCCCTCCAAAGACAACTTCATAAGCAGATAAAATTCATGCAAAAACTAATAAAAGACCACACAATCGGCAAATAATAGCAGAACTGAAATACCCATCTCCATCTAACTAACTCAAATCCAAGCATAATCCTACTCGATCAAAAAAATCGAGATCTGAACACATAAGATGAAACGAGAACCTTGAAGGGCGATCGGTATCGGAACTTTGCGTTGTCGTAATCGACATCCTTGCTCGAGTAAGGAAGAGTCCTAGACGACATGGCCGGTGAGGAGAGTTATGCTTTCCGGCGGTTAGCTTCTGATGCGGAAAAGGGTGAGCGGGGAAGAAGAGAGGGCCTGTTCTATTTTGTGAGAGCGTTTTCCATCAGAGTCCACAACAAGAAACGATCGTGCTGCTTCTAAAAGGGAAAAGAAAGCGTTTTCATCTTCTTCGTCGCACGTTGACGGTTTCTTGAGCGGGAGCTCCGTCGTCGCCGGTCGTTGGCCGGCTGCTTACGATTTGTGAGAAGTTTGACTTCGGGGTGTGAAAAAATATTACATATTAGAAATACATGCTTAGCCAATAAAATCACGCCACGTTCGATAGGAAAAAAAAACAGCGCAATAATACGTGAAATATTCCCCCCGTGTTATTCATATGTTATTGTGTGTTATTCATATGTTATTGTGTGTTATTCATGTGTTATTATGTTATTATAACACCAAGAATATTCTCAGGATACAATAGCACATGAATAACACACAATAACACTTGAATAACATGGGGAATATTCCCGACAGAGAAAAAAACGACGCAGTAACACGGGGAATATTCTTCCCCGTGTTATTCATGTGTTATTGTGTGTTATTCATGTGTTATTGATATGTTATTGTGTTATTATAACACCAAGAATATTCACAGGACACAATAACACATGAATAATACACAATAACACATGAATAACACGGAGGGGAATATTTCCCGTGTTACTGCGCTGTTTTTTTTTCTCTGTCGCGCAGGGTGTCGTGGCGTTATTTCATTGGCTACGCATGTTACTCTACGTGCGTAGTACTGATATAATATTTTTTCCAGGAGCGTTTCATCTAGGGAAAAAGTGTGAGGGTCAATATTCATTATAAAAAAAAAACACACACATACATATATATAATAATAATAATAATAATAATAAGGCTACAAGTCTTTAAACTTCATTGATACTTCGGGAAAGCCTTAAAGCTTTCAAGATCCAAATCACACCATAAGCCAATTATTGATTCAGCTAGTGAAGATCATCTAACTAAAATCTGGAATAATAGTGAGAGATTCCAAAAAAAAAATAAATAAGCAAATCTAAATGGGAAAACTACCAGCAAAACAACTCAAAATTCCACCTATCTTTATGCAAAAAGATAGAAGTACGTCATAAAATCAATATCAAAGCCATTCAGCAAAGAGGCATCAACTCAAATGATATCTAAGAACATCAATCATAACAAAAAAGAAATCCAACAACCAAAAAGCTCCAGACGCATCAACCATCTACATAAATTAGAGACAACAGCAAACCCGATGCTTAACAGCAGGACCTCCTTCAAAAGGTTAGGATAAAGATGAGCTTAAAACTCATTGACAACAAAACATGATAATTTCATACAAAATATAGGGAAAAAAATTTATCATGGTTGAATCATCATGCAACTCTGGAATTCATCGTATTTCAACAAAGTGTAGTATCTGAAAAGAACCTTTAAGCAATCTTACAGCTAAAACAGGTGAACAATAGATGATTAAAAAGGAAGAACGATTTAGAGAATAACCCTTCTAGCATATGAAACCTAGTCTAATCAGCATTTTAAATCACTATCAATGGCCAAACATGGAAGAATGCTAAAGGCAAAATCGACACCCTCTTACATCTTGAAGAACTTATAAATGAAGCTACAAATCTCATTCTTAAAATTTCATCTTCTTCTTTAATATTTAACCAATTTATGGACGCTCTGAACAGTAATCTCTCAAGTATGAGATTTATTAAAGACCCTAGAATTCCTTTCAATCCAAATAACAAGAGCAATAGCTTGAACAACTGTCTAGTAAAATTTTTAAAGATCTTATAGGAAAATATTATCAGCATGAAAGAAAACTTGATAAAAGTTGTGAACCATTATAAAGAAATTTTCATTTGGAATATTGCTTTTTAGTAAAAATGAGAGAATGTACATTCAAAGAAAAGGTGACAATGAGAATATGTTCCTTAAATACGAAAAATATAATTTGTATCAATGATAATCCTTCTAGAACTTAGAACTCCATACGCTTTTAAGGCTTTATGGAATTTTTTTCAAAAATGTAAGACTAATTTAATATAAAAAACTTTAAACCAAATAAGATTGCTACAATCATTGTTAGGATAGTTAACATATATCATATCATAAGTGGCTTTATAAGAGTATCTATTATGACCCATCTAATAGCAAGTTAACAAACTCTTAACAATATGGATAGTCAAGGCAGTATCAAGCGCTAAAAAATTATCGTCAAAATACAATTTGTCATTAATCATAAGCTAACAAAGCTTTTTCTATTTGGGAAAATCAAACCAAACTAAAATAACTTTTCCAAACATTTCATAGAGAGAAACTCCATTTAACAAAGGTAAACATCTTAATATTATAAGATTATTGAAATTATAAATAATATCTAATTATAGTAGTCAATTTAATAAAGTTTTTCCAAAAACAAAATTCTAACTCTGTGTTTACACAAAATAGATCCATATTTGTGGTCGCACCAACTAGCTAAGAAAAAAGACTTAAAGTTATAATGTCTCTAAGACTGCTTAAACTTACAAAGGACATTCATGGTGTCTAAAGAAGGGATGTCAAGGCCACCCTTAGCTTTAGGCATAGAATAAGTGCTCTGAGCAATTATATACAATTTTCTCTCCAAGCCATTATGCTGGAAAAAGTTATTGATTTTAGATGAAATAATATTTCTAATACCCATAAGAAGAGTAACACAATGACACCAATAGTAGAGAGAGCAATGTATAATGGTTTTAACTAACTAGAATCTGCCAATAACAGCTAAGACCTTCATTTTCCATCCAACAAGCCATTTATTCAGCATCTCACTAAGTGTTTAATAATCAACCACAAGAATCTTAGCGGGTTTGATTGCAACACCTAAGTAAACTCAAGATAAAGGTTTAAAAATAAAACCAAAAACATCACAAAACTATTGTTGCAAGGAAAAGTTTACATAATTAAAGAAATACATAATAGATTTTGAGGCATTAACTTCAAGATTTGAGGCAAGGCTAAAAGCATTAAGAAATTATTTAAAATATTATAAATAAGTAATATTAGCTCCACCAAAAATAAAAAGCTCATTAGATAAATGAGATGAGCAAACTTATTATTTCTAGGTAAACTTTCTTGACCAACCTCATGAAATGAAAGAGTCAAAGAAAGTGCGACAATGATAGTAGTAAAAAGATAAAGGGACAAAAAACACTATTGTCTCAAAAAAGAAGAAGATGGGTAGTATTTTTTTTATTTCACTATTTATAATAACAAAAAAAGTTCTCCTCAGTTGTTCATGATTGAATCCAACAAATGAATAAATGTGGGAAGTCCAGCTGAGTCATTCTATCATATAAATGGAGCTTATTCACTTTATAAAAGATTGTTTTTAGATTTATTTTGGAGCAAAAACTCTTTATTAAATTTTTGGAATTAAAACCCTTAAGAAACTTGTTGGCTAAGATGATATTTTCAAAATATCTCATTTTTTAATGAATGAATCTTGAGTTCAATGAATGATATTAGGAAGAGTAAGCTTAAGAAGATCAAAGAAATTGAAATAGCCTTATAAAATGTATTACAAATAAAAATTGTTCTCAGGTCAAATTTAGAGCCAACTTTTTTATAAGAAAAGTAAAAAAAAAAAGGTTTAAACCTAGCAATAAGCTTAACAGTTCTGAAAAAAATACTAACCCGCCTCAATATAAATCTTCCCAATAATAAACTGAGTGGCTTTAAAGAATTTTAAGCTAAAACCATTAGGACAAGTATATTTTCAATATTCAATAAAGAAGAAAACATTCTTAATATCATAATTAAAGAAGGCTTGAATAAGAGCACTATAATAAGAGAAAGACCCCTAATTTTTAATAAGATAAAATTTGCAAAACCATTCTGGTTAATAACTTAAGAATAAAGCAAACTAGAATAATATGCAATACATTTTAAGGCAATGTCACCCTGATGATGCATGCATGTATTATCAACAAAAATCTCTTTGATAAAACTACAATTGTTCCTTATTCTTGTCATTTGATAAAAGACTTTCAAATCTTCTTCTCATTTATAAAGTTAAGAGTATTTAGCTCTTTATTCAATCCACTTATATTCACAAAGTCTAGCTAGCATTGGATTTTTTTTTTTTTGTAAACAAGAAGCTTTGATCAATAACTCCTTATTAGAAGAGGAAAATTCAAGTTGATAAAGAAAAAAATTGACTGAGCTTTGATATCAAATATATAATTAGTTAGGAAACTAGAAGAATTCCAATTCCATCTCTTAAGAATAACCTTAATACTCTTAAGTTTATTGCAAAGAGAAAATAGCGGATCCTATTTAATAAGAATACCCCATGTATCTGAAATAATATCTCAGAAGCATCGACAAAGACTCCAACAATATTAATATGCTTCTACGTTTAAAGGAAGAACCCAGACAAACATAGATGATCAAGAGTAAAAATCTAACACTTTGAAAAATAAATAAGGAAAAGTATTCAGTCAACAAGAATTACATAAAGCTCTGTTCAACAAACACTTAACTAGATTTTCTAAGTTGATTACTAAATCAACTACAGGAGAAACTGGTGTTATGAAGTTTAGTAAGAGCATACATGAAGATATAGTTATTAAAATCCAAGAGCTTACTCATTTATATACACATTGTTAAAAACCCATAATAAATCCAATTTTAATTAAAAAAAATCCTAATATCATCAAAACGTAAAAATTTAATAATTTATGCATAGATGGCTTATAACATCCTTAATAAATTTTCTAGGTGATTTTGGTATTTTGTAAGCCTTTGTTGTCACTTAAATATCTATTTATGCCTTAAATGAATAGTCAATTTTTGAGAAATATACACCCTATATAATTTTCTCAAATAAAATGCTTAATATTTATTCTTAATTAAAATATAAACCTTCTCACTCTTCCATACTTTGAATTCTCTCTCAAAAGATTTTTCATTCATTAAAAACTTTTATGTTAATATTTTTTAAAGTATTTATATCATAGATTAACTCATTTAAATGAAACGACAACGTAAAGAAGGATTTCTTGAATATTCTTAAACTTTATTCCTTGTTTGAACAATCCCAAATATTTATCGATATCTTCTAACATATTATTGACTCTAATGTGAACTGAGCAGTTCAATCACAAGAAATATCATGTTTGAATGTTGTTTAATCATTATTCAAATAAGATTTGAATCATATTCAAACACAACTCCAGCAATGATCTAACGATATTATTCAAGCCGTATTTGAATATTTTTTACTCTTGTTTGAACATGATTCAAATAATTAAAAGTATATATACACCGACTAATTATTTTGTAAATATGAATTAAGTATCAATATTTTTTGTATTTTTTAGAGGAAAATAGAAAATAAACAACCAGATTGATTAAATATTTAATAGAAAATGCAACGAAGAATTAAAGATACAAAAAAAGATTTTTTTTTTAGTGAAAATCATCTATCTTATATATGATTTGATAAATATTGATTAGCTACATCATCAACTTGAAACTAGAGTTCATGTACCATCTTAAAAGGATATAGTTCACAATAGTAAGTTCTCTAACTCAGCCAATAACATCTCATGAGCTTGTTATTTTCTTGAATGATATACCCATACTTATTCTATAATAATCTCTCATATGTGTGCTTATTGTTTTAGGGACAACTTAATTGCATATATTTTGTTCAAATGTGGATGATGCAAAACCAGTCAATTTATCGTCTATTTTAAGTATTGGTAATGATACAAATAGAGCATATGCAAAAGTAAACGATGTTATAAATATATCATACGTATGTGTGGATGAAATTATACACAAACTCGAGAGGATGGTGACTCAATGGATGCTTTTATGCTAAAACATCTTATAGAAATTGCAAGCCCAAATTGTGACATACTAAAAACTACCGAACAAGCAAGGCCTTCAAATTATTTGCATAGCTTAAGGCTAAAAGCTATAATTTTTTGACACAGAGAACACATAAATAACTCTTATCCTATAAGGGTCAGCGCCTAAAAGAATCTCAAATTCAATACTTACTAAAATATTGGCAACATGCTTTTTATACCCAATTCAATTGGACGTCAAGCAACATTTTGAGAGCAAAAATTAAGAAGATTTTACACCATGATGTGATGAAAAAAAAATCAATGTGAAGAAATGAAACAACGATTGATGATATATCTGTTATAATTTAGAGTACTATGTGGCAAACATTTATATTTGAAATCTAAAGCCACAACATGACACACTTATATATTGGATGTTCAATAAAAATACAGATATTATTGGCTCTTTGATTATAAAATCATAAAAATGGCCATTGTACCTTAACTTAACATGAAACCAAAAACAATTACAAACTTAAATTTGTTGTAAAGAGGTACAATGGAAAAGCTTGGAAAACTCACAAGTAAGATATCACATAAGTAAAAGGGTCCTAAGAAGCTTCTTTTTAAAAGTTAACTTAATTGGTTATGCTTCAGAGAAAAAGTTTTGGGGCAACTATTAATATTCAGCTTGACAGTGAATGATATCTCAATTATGCTTACTTTTACGAAGGTGTATGGTTTTGAGGCTTCAAGCCATCATTTTAGTTGTGTTAAATGTGGACTGGACACTTTTAAGTACACTGTGTGGTACTTTGCTTGTATTAATGATACAATATTTTATTACTTTGAATTAATAAGTGACACTTATAATAGTTGATTCAAAAAATAATAAATCATGATTACTTTTATAACTAAGCTAAAATAATCAATAGACAATTGACAATGTACTTTTAATTTTGGATAAATGTAATAACACTTCAGTGTTATCAATCCTATTTGTGAACATATTATGGAGCATGTGCTTGCCATATTATAATGAAAATCAATAGAAAGTTTAAAAAAAATTAATAGCTATCATGAGTATTAGTTTGCTTCCAAATCTCATAGAAATGTTGAGTTTTAGAAACACTTTGATGAAATATGTTAAAAATCCAATTATAATATCTAATTTAGAATGAAATTGATTTTGAGTAATGGAATCACACACTTCTCTAAAAATTGATACTATATGATAATTGATACTTTAGGGCTTTAATGATATTATCAATAGTACTAACTCCATTCAGATTATATTATTTTAGTTTCTGAAGCACACATGACACAACGAAACACATAATGTAAAACTAACTTTTCAAAATATGGAACATTACATTGAATGCAAAAAATATCTCAACGAAGAAAATCAATGAAGTGTTAAAAAAGCTCTTCAATAAGAGTTGAATCTTGAGTGTTGATTCCATTAGACAATTTGAACCACATAAATGCAAAATGTTTGATGTTATAGATATTATGTTCAAACATGTATTAGTTGTAGCTTAAGAACAAGATGCTAGTTGTTATGACTTGTGTTCTTAGTTATATAAAAAAACACATAGCAATTGCTTAAGCTAAAATTATATAATCAGTCAAAAGTAAGGATATTCAAGAGGTTTCAATGAAATAAAAGGGCCCATTGTATTATCCCTATTAAGGAGGTTATAGAGTGGTCTTCTAAAACTTCTAAAACTATAAAAGACCATACAAAAGAGAGAAGAATGTGGTGCAATGTAGAGTGAAATGCTATAATGGCATAACTTGTGAGTCTAATTGTTTACCACAGTATCATTGATACACCATCTACAAAATTCCACCATCCGACATGAATCTAGTGGCTTGATATGAATCTCGATGTGACATTAAGTAAAAAATATTCAAATCATGATAAAAAGTTATTAAAAACTCCGATTTCAACAAAGTTAAAGTCAAACTGACTGACTCGACAAGAATAACTCAATGTTACCAAAATTGATCCAAACCGAACCAAATGAAACCTAGATCAAGTCATTAAACCTCTTTTTATAGGTTTTTTGGACATATTTAGAAGGGCAAACAAATGTCAAATCTAGCATGCTTATAGTCGAATTGAGCGTCTTGTCAAGACGAATCTAACGAGCCCAAGATTTCTTAATTTCAACATCGTTAAGACACTCAAATATCCATCAAATGTCATCTGATCGAAGGAAGCTCTCCGGGCCGTCCGATCAAAGTGCTTCATATTCCTGAATTAATTGCGTCTATTGCACTATAAATGAAGCCCCACCCCTCTTAGAGAGGGGGGGAGAGCATAAGACTTGACTAATAATATGAAGCTTTGAGAATGAGCTAAAGTCCAACACCACTCTTGCCACCGTCAATCGCCGTCAACTGTCATTGGTCATTATTGACACCCATTGATCATCGCTGACGACCGTTGACCATCGTCGATCACCGTTGACCACCACATGTCTGCCTCCATCCATCACGATATGTTGTCGCTCACTTTTTACAACATATTCATCCGCACATCGCCATTATAATTCAGAAAACTCTGTAACTCTTTCCGCCTCTAGAACAAGAGGTCTCTATAATATAACTGAGCCAACCCTCGTGGTTTTCTCTCTTTATGGGTTTTCCACGTAAAAACTTCTGGCGTCACTACTAATTTTTTGCCCTTTTATCCGAGCGTGTGTTGAACTTTCATGCAACGCTAAGATGACAAGCCATTACTCTAATCCCTTGGATTTTCTAGCACACATCAATCATCATTACATTTTATGTGCCCTCCTTACAATTGTGAAAATACTATCGTAATTCCTCATATAACATCACTACTATTTATATAAAAAGATGCAATGCTTGTCATTATGAAGTACTATACATTTTGTTTTACACTCTTTGATGGCACTCTTCCATGTTATAAATATTAGATTTTGTTGTAGTTGCCTTACAATCAAGTGTGCTACAATTATAATAAATATGGAAATCTATATTAAATCATACTTGTATCTTGTTCAAACATAATTTGAATCATATTAAAATAATATTAAAATTTACACATTTTGCATTAATAATTTAAAAGTTAATATATCCGATTTTAAATAGTTAAATTTAAATATTTTATTTATAAAAAATATGAATAAAAAAGAATAAATTATTTAAATTTTTAATTACAAATATCATCATTTTATACATAAATAAATATTTTAAAATTTATTATTTTCAAGTTTATAGTTATTATAGATAACTTTTAAATCAAAATATTTAACAGATACAAGCCATTAAAATATTGATTCAAATATCTTATAAAATAAATATTTAAAATTAATAAAACATTTTACTTTCTAAATAAATTTTCTTTTTTAAAATGAATTTAAACTGAACGTTGGCAGACTTTGTGTCTGTTTGGTGCAGCTGCAACTTATTGAAAAATCTGCTGATAAGCTGATTAAAAATAATTTACCGATAAGCTAGGAGCGGTGACTATTACCATTTTTTTTTTTTTTTGAAAAGCCAGACCGCAGCTAGAAAGCTTTCACTGCACCTAGATAAGTGCAATGTGAAAACGTTGTTTTCAGCATTTTGAAAACACTTAAAGCTGTCAAAACGCAGTTTGCCCAAACAAACCTGTTGCGTTTTCAAAATGCCACCCCCGCAACTAGAAAGTTTTCATTGCACTTAGATATGTGCAATATGAAAACGCTGTTTTCAGCATTTTGAAAACACATAAGCTGCCAAAACACAGTTTGCCCAAACAAACCCGTTGTGTTTTCAAAACGACACCCCACCAAACAAGCTGCCCCAAACGGGTCCTTTGTTACATAATTATTGCAAAACGAACCATTTTTATTTATGCAAAAAATTACATAATAAAACAATTTACAATAATATAATATTACCAAATGAGGCCCGAAAATGCAAAGGCTTTGTATTGAAACCAGCATCTAAAATTAATATCCCATGCATCTTACATACTTCAACATATTGCTAGGCAACCACATTGCACCGGTAATTATAAATAATTGGATGATTTACATACATATCACTCAATTCTTATGTATTTACATATCTAACACGTAAACTTTTACTTTTACATACATACGCCTTAGCTTTGCATCAAAATGTATCTAAAACATCTACTCTCCTAACCTGACCATCATATGGCCGACATTTAATGTGACCAAACCAACTAAGACGACTCTCTCTAAATTTGTCCGCCACGGGAACTACACCAACCCTATCACATATATATTCATTTCACATTTTGTCTCTAAATGTAAAAACACTCATCCGCCCAAACATTCTCATCGCTGCAACACTTAATTTCATGCTTCTCTTTTAAAGGCCAACATTCAGTGTCATAGAGCATTGCAGGTCTCATCATCATCTTATAAAATTTTCCTTTCAGTCTAAGCAGTACTTTTCTATCACACAAGAGGATCGTAGCATTCCTCCACTTCAACCAACCAACTTGAATTCTACTAATAACATCCCCCTCTATATCACCATCACTTTGAACAGTAAACCCGAGATATCTAAAACTTTCACACTTTTTAATAATTTGATCGCACGTAGTTACAACTCTGTCATTAGAGCTACTACTACTAAAATTACATTCAATGTATTCAGTTTTAATTCTACTCAAATGAATGCTTTTAAAATTCATTGTAGACATCCATAATTCAAGTTTTTCTTGACCTCTTTCTTTAATCTTATCCACCAAAAAGAAATCATTAGCGAAAATCATATACCAAAATACATCCTCCCATAAATGTCTAGTAAGAGCATCCGTAACTAAAGCAAAAGAATATGGGCTTAAACCTGATCCCTGTTGTACTCCAACTGAAATAGGTACTCAATGTTGGCCTTTAAAAGAAATCTG
>NEWO01000563.1:401675-416436 GCA_003013225.1 Phalaenopsis aphrodite
GATGTCAATATTCACTACAAGAATTTTTCATATTCGACGAAAATAATGGTTTGCGTCGGATTTACGTCAAAAAAAATCTTAACGTTAAAATGGATGCCAAAAATTGAGTTTGCGTTGGAGTTTTGAATTAGCGTCGAGAAAATTCGTCGTTGTGAATTTTTATCAGCAAATCACTCAGCGCAATTTTAACTTCGAATTTGCATCCACCATGGTCGATGCAAATAAGCATCCACCAGGGTGGACGCAAATTTGTGTTGAACTACCTACAACATGTCAACATGTCTAAAAAATGATACCAAATTAAATTAAAAAAAAAGTGTATTTAGGGGTTCAAAGTTTACAACTACAGAACTAAAAGTTCACTTAAACAAAAATGAAAACAACAATAAATCAGTCCCTATGGTGGGGAACATCAACAAACACATAATAAAAATCCTAATTGTGCTCATCATCCTCCTCCACATCCTCGTCGATAACACTCATATGCTGCTTGTCCCGACCATCAAAACTCTCTGTCAAATGTGATATAACATTTTCAACCTTGTCCAGTCTTCACACATATGTCGGAGGTCTTCATTCTCCCTCTTGTTGAGCCTATAACGAGCTATGACTACTCACAACTGCACGAGAGCGCTCGACCTCAAATGTTATGCCCTTTGCATATAGGTTGTACACCTCCCCTTTTTTCTTCCTCGTCGCTTGCGTCCATAGTTTAAAATTGGACCAAGCAGTGGTAGACTGACCACCACTGCTGTTGGCACACAATGAGGTATGACTAGTCATCTCCTTGTATTTCTTCCGAAGCTGCTCACACTCTTGCATAACAAAATTCAAATATTAGTTGTCATTTTAAATATTATTAGCCACAAAAAAGTACAACAAATTAAATTTTTAAGTCTATCCCAACCATTTTTAACACAAGTCATATCTACAACATCTAATCTACTTAATTGTGTGTATGTTGCTTGACATAAACTTATGTCAAATAACATAATAAATCATTCCAACCATGATGCATAAGCTAGAAAGCACCTATAGTAAATCAAATTATTTTTCAATATTTTCCATTTTGACATGGTCAAGACACCAACATTACTAAAGTACTCCAACTGGCCAAACCTCGTGTTCGAACACAAATAACAATTCGAATATACATTTATTTAATAAATTTAATATAAGTCATACCAACACCTTTCTTCTCTTAAACTCTCCAAAGGATATCGCTTAGAACCTTATAATAAGCTTTTTCTAAATCAATAAAAATTATATTTAAATCCTACTCATTCTCTCTGTACTTCTCCATCAAACCTCTCAATAAATGCTCTAACTTTCATAGTAGACATGGCCTACATAAATCCAAACTGATCATGTGATATATTTGTAATATGTCTTAACCTACATTCAATTCCCCTCACATAATATTAAAAAGTTCAATTTTTACATGCATTAAAAAGTGTATTCAGCTTCTAAAACTTGGCAATATTTTTGATTTGATACGAAAGATATGGGTGGAAGTAAAGTTTAGGTGTTCGATATGTAAATACATAGGAATTGGGTGGTATATATGTAAATTCCCGTAAAATTAAAATAAATAAATAAATAAGAGGCATAAAAGTAAATTGTTCTCTTTAGTTAGCAGCCAATTCATATCAGGCTATAAATTTCCACTAATTACGACAACATATGAAGTCTGCTACTCATCTCAACAATGCCTCGTTCAAACTAAAATAAAATAAAAATAAAAATCTGAGGCATAAACCACCACCTTGTAGAACAAACTAATAACTACAAATGAAGATAACTGGGATTGCTCCCCCTTTGTTCTAATAAACATGGCTTTAAGATCTAGAGACAAAAATGAACAATCTCCTTACCTTATGTACACCGCCGAGTCGTCCATTTCTCGTCGATGAATCTAAGATAAATAACATTGCACTCGAACCGACGAATTTGTACATGAAAAGCTTACCTACCCTGCGAACAATCCGAGAGATAGAAGGAACCAAATATGGAAGAAATGGGGTCGAGGCCAGCTGAGTCTTCATGATCAACAGTACTGAACGAGTTCCGGGTGCTCTCGGTGGTGAAAGATGATTCATCAGAGCTTGTGAAGAGAGACCAATCACTTGATGTTGGGTCAGAGAAGTCTGCACCGATGGTGTCTGCATACGTTTCATGGGTGGGAACGAAACTCCGCATCAGGCGGCCGCCTCGATATTCAGGCCGCAAGTTCTTTTCGGCGTTGACCGAGTTGGGGAGTGGAGGGCGAGTTTCGCTTTCAATGGGTTGTTCGTGTCGTAAAGATTTGAGAGGTTTGGGTGAGCTGTGTTTTAGAGATGGGGGCTGTAAAAGAGATCTGTTGATACAGATGCTTGGAGGACGGGGGAATGACCTGAAGAATAACATTGGAGGAACATCAGTAACTCTTTTTTTTTTTCTTCATTTTGGGTCCATTACATACATTGCTCATAATATCTCAAACCTAAACTTACATATTTACACACATCACACTCAAATCTTTAGTATTATATCAAAAATAACATTATTATCATATTTTAAAAGTGAAATGCACCTTTTCATGCATATAGGTTTAAAGCACCAAATTGTTATGTATGTAAATATGAAAATTTAGATGCGAGATATCAGATATGTAAATACATAAGAGTAGTTTGCTAAGTATGTAAATTTTCCATTTTTATTTTTTTTTATTTTGAATATTTGTATACATACCACTCAATTCCTATGTATTTACATATCTAACACCAAAAAATCAATTTTTACATGTTTCGCTTTACCCGTGCAAGAAAAGATGTATATCATCTTCTAAAAGTCAAAATGGTGGTATTTTTATGTGATATGAAAGATTTGGGTGTTAGACATGTAAATACATAGGATATGGGAGGTATGTATGCAAATGCCCACCCCCCCCCACCATTTTTTTATTATAAGCTTCTCAAATAAGTTAGTCAATGAATTTGTTCATGTTTTATCCTGATGTAGAGTGTTTGAAGATTTTACCTGGAGTAAAATAGCATATATGCTCCTTCAGACATTACCTGACTCTGTGGCACAGCCTGCACCTGTAACAGTATGAGCACATAATAAGATGCAACTCTTCAGACACAGGACACAGGAGAGAAGAATATATATATATATATATATATATAATTTTTCCTATATATATACATATATATGAAAATTTACATACATTCCACACAATTCTATGTATTCATACGTAGATTATCTGAACTTTGATTTTTACAGTTATCACACTTGTACATCAAAAGATATATTTCACTTTTAAAAAGTTGGTAATAATGGTATTTTTTGACTCAAGGATCTGATTATTATAAATGTAAAAATCAAAATTTTGATGTTAGAGGATCTGATTATTATAAATGTAAAAATCAAAATTTTGATGTTAGATATGTAAATAGATACTATTTGTGTGGTATGCATGTAAATGCCTCGTATCTATATATTTGTCAGACAGATGAACTTGACGACTGTCCATGCGTCCAATATTACATGGTGATAAATATTAAAAGAAGCATTTGCATTCCACCACCCAATTCCTATTTATTTACATATCTAACACCTACACTTCGATTTTTAAATTTAACCACCCAAATCTTTCATAGGGCGTTAAAATGCAACCCACCATTTTAACTTTAAAAAGGTGAAATAAGTCTTTTTCATGCATATGGAAAGCGGTATGTACATAAAAAATTGATGTTTAGATGTCAGGTATGTAAATAACATAAGAATTGTGTCGTACGTATAAATGCATGCCACACAATTCCTATTTATTTACGTATCTACCGCCTAAACTCTGATTTTTTACATTTATACCAACCAAAGACTTAAAATCACAACAAAAATACCACAATTTTAACTTTTAAAAAGCGAAATTTACCCTTTTTCACGCATGGCGAAGATGGAATGGTATGTATGTAAAAATTAAAGTTCTGGTGACAGATGTAAATCCAAAAGAATTGTATCGTATGTATGTATATCTTCCTAAAATTTGATGAACATTACATACCTCAGAGTCATCAATTCGAAACCATGTTCCTTGAATGTCTTTGACATAGGATACATAATGACCAGAGAAGGATGTATTTAAGGTGTCCAGATGAACAACAACAGCATATAGGAAGTAAAGAGGAGGGCTATCAGCAGTTCCAGTTACAAATGGAATCATGTCCAATAAGTCTGGAAATGTAACACATTTATTGATTTTTCCATATTTCCCTGTCTAATAGAGCAAAAATATCAGTTGATATGAGAAATGCTGAGGCATCCATAACTTGAAAAATGGCGAAAATTTTCAATTTTTTGGGAAATTGAAATTTAAAATTGCAAATGATATTGGGGTTTGGGAAAACATCATTGGATTGCAAATTTAATTGCTTCACATTTTCCTGCCACAGTATGACTGCAATATTTCAATTGTTTATTCTGATAAGATTGGTGAAAAAATACAACCCACTAAACTTTACTTTTACACTCACACCAACTAAACCTTTAATAGCACATAAAAAATACCGCTATTTTAACTTTTAAAAAGAGAAACACACCTTTTCATGCTTGAGTAATGCGGCATATATATGTAAAAATTGAAGTTTTGGTGTTAAATATGTAAATACATAGCAATTGAGTGGTGTGTGCGTAGATCTTCCTAACTTAATTTAGATGGGTTGCATAAAATGCATCCAATTGAATTGCAAATGCAAACAAAAAGAGAGTTTGTTGAACATCAGCAAATGCAAACAGAAAGAGGGCATTTTCAATAAGTTAAATCTCAAGTACTGAAAGACCTACAAGTGATAGTGGCACTGTTGACCGTAACAAAAAAAGAAAAAGAAAGGGAAAAAAAGGAGAAAAAATTATATTAATTAAAATTGATTAACTAACTTAAATCTTTATCTAATCCCTCCAAAAGCTCCTGCTCGATGAATAACTGTTCCCACTCCTTCCGATTACCAAGGAAAGAACTACACGACAGGCACACTAATATGCACAATTGGCTCTGTCTCATTCCTCTGTCGTTCCCTCTCACTGTCTACCCTCTCTCCCCTTTATTCTGTTCACTTGAAACTGAAACAAAGCGATCTTTGCCTCACAACAAAACACCCGAAGTCCTCCGCCAACATCGCTTTCTTCCTCTATCGTATATTTAAAGGCCCACTGCCTCTTTTAAGATCACGGGTTAAATTTATACTTTCGCCGCCTGGCCGCAGTGTCTCACAACACTGACCAGCTCACCTTTTAAGATAGTTGGGAAGGCTGACATTCTCCCGTGCCCCCAAACAGGGGTTGAAACTGGGAAGCTGCCACAATTTTCAATGATTTGGACTTTGTAACCAATTTAACCCTGAATTTTCAAACTAGCAAAATGAATCATTTGAATTTTAAGATAAGTTGAAAATTTTGAAAGTTTTAAGATTTTAGGCTCTTAAGGCTTTTAAAGATAATATTAATTTTTTGGGGCTTTTTCAAACTTGAAATTCTAAAGTTTAAAATCGAATTCAATGAGAAATTTTAAATTTAAGTCTCGATTGTTAAATTAACCCTAAATTTAGCTTTCAAAATTAAGAGCTTAGGGCTTACAATTAATAAAAAAAATTTGCAATTTCCAAATCTAAAAAGCTTAGGTTTGAGTCATTTGAATTGACCCAAATATTAAATATTTGTACTTTAAAAAATAGACATTTGGGGCTTAGCCTAATTTAAAATTGAAGTACCAAAATTCATAAGACTAAGCAAAAATTGAAATTTAAATACGCTGTTTTGAAGAGCTCAGTTTGATTTGAAAAACCCTAGCAATCTAATCCACAACAGTCCTGCTAGCGAACATAAGACAGTCCATTTAAAGCCCAAAATCATAATTTTTTCTTCAAATATTTGAGGTTCTAAATAATAAGAAATGTTCAAACCTAAACTTCAAGGCTAGTTGAAATTTGTGCAAGTGCTTTTGAGACATGAATAACAATTCGACTACGCTCAAGCTATAAATAGTTTAAGATATTCATGAGTTAGCTATGCATAATCTGAAGGCTTTGTATTAAAGATTATCCAAAAAAAAAAATAAAAGTCTGCATGTGCTCCAACCATTGTATTGAATATTCAAATATTAGGTTCAAGAATGATGTGCAGGCTAATTAGGCGCTTTGCCTATAGGATAGGGTTGAAGTCCCATTTAACTAGTCCGGTCCTCCTCCTCACAAGGACTAGAGTTGTTGAAGAGTTTAGTAACTTCAAAATAAACTTATTGATCATAAAATAAAAACTTACAAGTCCAAATCACCTAGTCTGATATTCCTCCTTAAAAGGAAGGGAGTCGACAAAACTCACCCTAAAAGTAAAGGGCCCCCCTTTTTAAATAAAACTCATACCCTAAAGTCTAAATAGTCAGTAGAGTTGTGAGAGTTCGACATCAGCTACCTACCCAACCAAAACATCAAATCGCAAGTACTTACTAACTTTGTGGTGAAGTGCATAGTGCCTGCTTCTGACGAGTAGCCTCTTTTTCCCCCACTGTCACCTCGGTTAATATTGTATGTGGATGGAGTGCTCGGAAACTTTGGAGATTGTCATTTCCCCAAAGCAAGAAATACTGGAGTACAAACTCCGCCTGAAAGTTATCATCTGCACCGACTCCCAACTCGTCACATCCCAAGTATAGGGAGAACTTGATGCCCACAACTCACAGCTAGTGCATTATCGTAGCTTAGTAAACGCGCTCCTCCCCCAAATTGAAACGTACCAGACAGTTGCATACTTCTATAGCAGAACAATCAAGTTAATGCACTCCTCTAAGCTCGCGACCTCGACAACTGGATATCTCCAAAAAAAAGGTGCATCGAAGAGAGACACTTTCCTAGCATCCAAAGCCCATGAGCAATAAACGAGCCATCTTGGATGTACCCTATGATCTCCTTCCTCTGAGACGGGATGATGTTCGAAGATTCTACAGTGTAAGTTCCTCTGATGCATGGTCAACTTCATCATAATCGGGGACGAGCTATATAGGAAGACATTTGTTGGTTCATACCCCAAGTGTCTTCTCCCATCTGAAGTTCATTACGCACTGTGCGAGGTTCATTTTGGAAAAATGAGGGCAGCATTCACTGCAGTTTTGAAAGGTTGTTTACACCAACGAGCCATCTTGGATGTACCCTATGATCTCCTTCCTCTGAGACGGGATGATGCTCGATGATTCTACTATGTAAGTTCCTCAGATGCATGGTCACCAACTTCATCCTTATCGAGGACGAGCTATATAGGAAGAAATTTGTTGGTTCGTACTCCAAGTGTCTTCTTCCATCTGAAGTTCATTACGCACTGTGCGAGGTTCATTTTGGAAAATGAGTGCAACATTCACTGTAGTTTTGAAAGGTTGTTTACACCAACGTTCCGTGCACGATTGTAGTGAGTAAGTTTTGTTGCATTTCATTCAGACATCAAGTCTATAACAACTTCTTTCAGGCTGAGGGCAACCTTCATTGTGATCTCGAAAGATCGTTCATGTTATACATGACCGTGGTGGGTAGTCATCCCACATTTCATTTGGGCATTAGTTGGGGTGTTTTTGGAAAAGGGGGGAGGGGGGGGACTTCACAAATAACACTTTCTCAATGCCCCCTACCATACTGGAGTTCTTCCTCAACCGTATCAAGAAGCTGGTCTCTTCAAGATTCAAAACGTAGATAGTTTTATAAGATCGTGTGGAAAACACACTCACCGGGGGACAATAAATTCAAAAGAAACAACTAGCAAATTATAAAGTATCATTCAAGATCTATGACAATCTATGCCCAGTCTCGAGAGACACAACCTATGCCCAGTCTATATACATAATTCCATACGTCTGGCACTGGCACCAAAACTCATACAAAACAGAACTAGACGTATAGACTGGGCAAGAATTATGTGGTATGAATGTAAATATTCAAATATTTTTTTTAGTTTATATATAATCAAAAGACCGTTTCGGAGTTCAATATTTTCGGATGAAGAAATCAATCTCGACTGAAAATGAAAATACGGGGCAACTAATATAACATCAATTTCTAACATCCATAACGAATCTCGAGGCAATTTTTTAGCAAAAAATATTCAAAATTTCACTAAGAGTCATCCAAAACTGTGATTCAACAAACATACAATCAAACTAACTGACACGATAAGCGACCCCAATGGTACCAAAATTGGTCCAACTCGAGTCAAATCAAGCCACGATCAAGCCATTAAACAACTTATGAAGCTTTTCAGGCATATTTAGAAGATCAAACAAACCGTGCGATTGAGGAACTTTCTTTGGGTCGTCCAATCAAAGTGATTCAGATTTCTTTATTAATTGTAACTGAAACTCTATAAATAGTGTTATAGCTCCTCTTGAGAAGGGATTGGAACTTGAAAATTGGAGAAGAAACAGAAGTCCAAAGTCACTTTTGCACCGACAATCCGGCGAACAGTTGCTCCTACAGCCGCAAATCACTGTCAACCACTCGTCATAAAGCACTGTCGATCACCATCAACCGTTGCCCACTTCTTGCGATAAAGCCCTAACTATAGGGCATCACACCGACCCCAAAGATGACGCATTAAAGCCCAAACTATTTCTGCAATCTTCCCTACTATGGGGCGAAAAATAGATCCGCGCATAGACGTTGTAGCTCAAGAGGCTATGTAACTCTTTCTCGCCCGTAGGACAAGGGACTATATCAATAATCACTAATTTATAATGAATCTCTTCAACTAGGCCAGGTCTAATGGTTTTTCACTTTCCAGGTTTTTCACAAACATCTTCTGATGTTTATGCCAATCATTATTTATTATCTAAGTGTGTGATGGGTTCTCGTGCAATTCTAAAATGTTAATTAATCACTCTGCCACTGCAAATTCTCTTCCACACATAAAAATAATTGTAAAAATTTAAATACAAAAAAGAAGAAAATAAAATCCTAAAAAGAATCTTAAGCATGATAAATTATCTAGAATAATCATAACGTAGATCTTGTATTGCATCATTCAAATTATTCTAAGTTTTGCAAATTATGATTGCCACTTTCAACTATTCATCATAAATTTGGTTCGGTCTGTATCACAAATAAAATGAAACCAATTGAGTTGTTGATGGAAGTTAACCTTAGCAATACATGAATAGAAACAATATAAAATTTAAAACATATGACTAAAAGATAATACTAATTAATTGAACTCAAAAAAATTCCATAAACTTCATCATATCTTCTGTTTCTCTAAAATAGATTTCATACAAGGCAAGAAAAAATCAATAAAATTGGTGAGTAAAATTACGAATGCAAACTTAAATTTCACGAACAATGCCAAATTGTTACCTGAAATCTCTTGAGGACAATCGTTAAGATATTGGGTACCTCATGCAAACTCAGCTGTTTTCTTGCCCTAACATATGCAGAACACCTAAAATGGTTTGCAGAGTTTAAAAAATGTCTTATAAAAATTCAAACAAAAAGGAAAAGTATTATGCCAAACCTGCCACATCTATACATGTTTTCTCCATCTAAATCTTCCGGAGCGGTAAACTGTGTGAGGGCATCCTCCAATGACTCAACCCAACCATAGATCTCCAGAGTAAGATCCATGATATTTTCGTATCGTTCGGACTCATGATGACATCTCAGGCACTTAACCTAATTCAAGTACTTGAAGAAGTTAGTTAAACTTTTAAAAAGAAAAAGAAAAAACTGAAAAATAAAAGGGGCTGTTTGGTAACTGATTTAAGTGGGATTTAACTTAATTTTTTAAATCCAGCACTCCATAAATCTGGTTTCTTTGCAGTATTCTTCTCAATTTTGCCTTCAATTCTGGATTTATTACATCATGTGGCCGGTAGGATTTAGTAAATCTAAATTTAAATGATTTACTAAAGCAGCTAAAACCGTTACTAGTCAGTTCCTAAAGTTAACTAATGTCAACAATATAGGTCAAGGGATGGAAACATTGCCTTAGATTTAAGGCGGCCGCCAAAAATCTGTTGTACAAGAGTAGTTTCTTGCAATCCAGGATCAACCTTCTTCTCACCACCTAGATCCCAAAGGCAAACAGCTTGCATGGACATAACTAAAAGCCTGGTGCATGCTAACAATGATTTTTTCAGTAACTCTAGTTTCATATAAAAAGAAACAGCAGATTGTTAAGAAAAACATCATAAAAAAAGGAAAATTTACATACTTAGCACACAATTCTTATGTATTTACATATTTCAAACCTAAACTTTCATATACATACATAGCACTTCAGTGCTTTAAGCCTATGCCTAAAAAGCTGTATTTCTCTTTTAAAATATGGTAATAGTGCTCTTCTTAATGTGAAATTAAAGATTTGAGTGCTATGTACGTAAATATGACAGTTAAGGTGTGAGATATGTAAATAAATAAGAACTGTGTCTATGTATGTAAATGCCCCTAACATTTTAATCTTCCATACCTTAGAAACTCGTGAGCATCTTCCTGGTTTCCACCACCCATTCGACAACCAACACTCATATTTAAAAGAATTTTACTTGGAGAAAGAGGGCCGCCTCCTTCGAGTAGCTCTGCGATGTGTTGCTCGAGTTCACACATCAAGCACCAGTCTCTTATTTGACCTGAAAAACATGAAGCATCCAAGGTTGTAATTATGCACCCTGTCCATATATAAATCGGTATGAGATTGAGTGGGACAGTTTAAAATTACAGTTTCTTGAGTGAGATCTATGAAGTAAGTAGACCATTATAGGCTTTGTGAAGGTCAGACACTGCAAGACAGCATTGGCATAGCAACTGCAAGAGAAGGGTTATTAAATAGATGAATGATAATTTAAGAAGAAACTTACTCACATGAGTGAGATAAACATGACAGCATGTTCATCATCAATTTAAAGTGTTTTGGATCTTATGTTCTTGAAAAATATTCAGGAAAAACAAAATTATTTAAATATTAATCGAGAGAACTGTCAAAGTAATCCCTTGACTCTTTGTAGAATATCATTTTAGTCCCAAAGCCTATAAAAGTATCAATTTAGTCCCCAAACTCCTTTAATATGGGTTGGGGCTATTTCAAACTATTTAAAAAGTCTGGGGATTAAAAATAATTTGATGCTTTTATGGACTTTCTTGGGAAACTTGGTCTTCTAAAACGAAAAGTTATAGCTAAATGGAACTTTAAAGACTAGAAGTGCAAAAGTAAAAAGCAGTTCCCATATTTAGTTAAGAATTGAAAAGGACAAAGGTTTCATCTATACATTTTATTTTTGGGCCATTTAATTCGTATGTATTTACAAATCTAAAACCTAAACTTCAATGCTTACATTTATACCACCCTAATCCTTCACATGACATCAAAATTACCACCATTTTAACTTTTAAAATGTGAAACAAACCATGTCATGCATAGGTAAGGTTGTATGTAAAAAGTTGAAGTTTGCGTGTTAGATATGTAAATACATAGGAGTTGAGTGGTATGTATGCAAATCTTCTTTTATTTTTATGAAAACTTTCTTCTAACTCGACAGTAACAATAATTGGTTCTGATAAAAATGCCTAGATCATTTCATACATCTTTGCTCACAAATAAAAGTTCGGAATGTGACAGAGAAAATAAACGTGTCAAGGGCTCTTGAAGGATTTTTGCATCAGAAGGGCAAGACAAATGATCAAAATAAAAAGATGCTAAAACAGAGATTTGAGACATTCGTTTGTATAACAAAATAATGCTCAAACCCTATTTATACAAAAAAATTGGTCCTCCTCCATTTCGATAAAATAATATTATCCTTTGATCATTTATCTTGCATTCCTGATGCAAAAATGCATCAGAAAAGAAAATGTTTCAATTTCACCCTAGCCAAAGCAAACCAATTCATTCACATGACCTGTATCCTTCCATTTATTATAGGGAAATTTACATGCATACCACAAAATTATGTTGTATTTACATATCTAACACCTAAATACTTCGGTGCCATGAACACGTATGCATGAAAAAGAGTACTCTACTTTCAAAAAGCTAATAGTGGTATTTTCTACGTGATATCAATGATTAGAGAGTTATGTATGTAAATATGAAGGTTTAATACTGGAGTTAATCCAATCGAAAATTGGAAAACAAATACTATTGATGAATTAAAAAAGGGCTACAAGCAAAAACACTTTAAAACAGAAACAAAACCGCACAACACACAAGTGACAACCTGTGACAAGGACGAAAGTGGTGGGCTGCGGGTTGAGGTGGTAGAATCGGGGTATAGGGCGAGGGCTGGCGGTAGCAAGAAGGATGTAGTCGTGCAGCTGGACAGAAAGTAGGGCTGTGGGGGAGGGGCGCCAGCAGGTCTGGAGGAAAAAGAGAGGGCAGCAGCAGCTGCTATGGAGTGCAGGCTGGGCGTCAGCAAGCAGAGGAGGGACGCAGGAATGCTGGCTGCAAGCAGGTGGGTGGAAGAAACTGGAAAATATGTGGAGATAGTCACCACTTGCCCTTGGATAAAGCACAAGAAGGGAGAACTTGAGATTTCAACGACCGTCCCTAAAATTGAACCCTAATGACAATAACACAACACAACACAACACACGCACACGCAAGACACACACACACAGAGAGAGAGAGAGAGAGAGAGAGAGAGAGAGAGAGAGACATATATATATATATATATATATATATATAAAGGCAAAATTCATTGATAAAAAAGAGATGATACAAAGGTTTTAGAGAGTGGGTACAAAAACCTCACTCACAGGGATTACAAACATATTCTCAAAAAATAAAACAAAAAAAAATAACTCCTAATCATGGTGGGTGTAGTCGGTGGATCTACCGCTTCCCCTTCCCCAGGATCTGGGAGGGAGTCCAGCAACATACTGAGATGTGGGTTTTCGCATGAAACAATGATACAATCATGCTGAGAGTTACTGAGATCTGACATTCCTTTCTTCTTCTTCTTAGATTTGTAAATCTGTCAATCACCTGCCAGATGTAGTCCCGTGCGAACAATAGGTGGATCTTCGATGGAGGTAAACTGTTGATCTGACTCGGCCTGCAGCCCATCCCCATA
Organism: Phalaenopsis aphrodite; assembly: GCA_003013225.1. Taxonomy (NCBI): domain Eukaryota; kingdom Viridiplantae; phylum Streptophyta; class Magnoliopsida; order Asparagales; family Orchidaceae; genus Phalaenopsis; species Phalaenopsis aphrodite. The sequence continues at coordinate 414,751 of NEWO01000563.1, forward strand.
GCTTGAGTACCCTCTTCTCTCGCAATAGGTGGTTCCAAGATACTTCGGCTAGCATCTGCTACAACAAAATTCATAGAATTTGTAATTTGAGGAAGAGCTGCCTCAACAACAGTAGGCAGAAGGCGCTGGTCTAGTTGGTGAGTAATCTTATGAGTCAAATTCTCATTCAACATTTCTGGAAGATTAACAGTGTCTGCTATATTTTCCTCCACATGGATGATGCTGTTAGAACATGCTGATCACAAGTGTGGGTGAAGTCTGAAGCATTTGACAGAGGTGTGCCCAAACAGTTTATAGTAACTGCAGCAGTAGGGTCTTTGTTCTGCTATAATTGGTTGTCAATACCCGTTATGGGCAGTACCAAGCCATATTTCATCCACATCAGAGAGGGTGATATCTCTTTCAATAAGAATTCTTGCAACTGAAGGCCTGATTAGAATGAAGGTTGGTGTATCCAATTTCATAGGTCTCCCTAGTGCGGCTCCAATAGAGTAGAGGACTTGGTGGTTGAAGTAGTACAACTTTAGACCAGGTAGTTTAAACCAGATTGAAACTATAGGTAGTTCTTGACTATGGTCAAATTCAGGAGACCACTTAAGCAGTTTCACATATTCCCCCTCTATTGTCATAAAATTTTTGGAAAATATTTTGGCATAGTCTTCCATTTTAGATAATTGTATCATCACATGTCTCCCATAAAAAAAGCCAACCTTCTGAAGTCCCAATAGTTTGAGTTCTAAAAAGGCCTCTCGAATGATTTTCATCTTGGGATGTCCCGATTGGAACTTCCCAATGAGGGTGAGTTTGAATTTGTTAACCAGGTTAGAAACTTCAATATCATAGAAAAATAGAGTCATTTTGCCACTCTTCCTACCCGTTTTCTTGATAAGATTGCAGTCCTTTTGACCTTCGAATGATTCATGATAAACCTGAGGAAAAACCTGATCTTAGAGGAAAAACCTGATCTTATCCCATAGAGCCACCCATATCAACAAAAGAAACCTTCCCAAGGTTTAAAATTGTAGTAGTCGGTGGTTGAGAAGGAGCAGTAGCCATGGAAGGGAGCAGTTAAACAGCTACAAGCTCCTGGGTTTGAGTCGTGACTTCAATCAGAGCCCTTTGTTGCTCGATACGTCGAGTAGGGATCAAGCGACACGTTACGGGAAGGATCGCGACACTATGCATGTTGCAGTTCCGCCGCTACCTTCCCAATGAGCTCGTGAGACGATTAAGAAAATGACATGATCGAACGAACGATACCAAAAAGCGAAGCGAACGAGCGAGAGGCTGAGGCACGGCGACGCAATCCCCCACCCTTCTTCTTTGAGCAGGAGTCTACAAACCGCTACGGCTACCTGCATCGCCATGGAGTCGCGACTGAAGGAGTAAACCTAAGCAGAGAGAGACAATGCATCGTGTGTGTTTGTGTGTGTGTGTAGATAGATAAATACACATACACATACATGACAAGGAGGAGACCACTCCTCTTGGGCGGCAATACTGACCAAAACATATTGGTCGACCCGCCCTCTCCTTCACTTGATTGAACCGCTTTTGTTCGGTCCGACTGAAGCAGGAAACAGCTGCAGCACTATCTGCCCTTGGATAAAGCCCTAGAAGGGAGAATTTAAGATGTCGACAACCGTCCCTACAAAAAACTCAACAAAAATTGAACCCTAATGACAA